>MJUU01045081.1:73582-100014 GCA_002080025.1 Modiolus philippinarum
CAAAACAATTTAAATTTTTTTGAAAATTTTATTAATCATATCCTATCGAAGGAGTTTTATCTTTTGCGAAACACAATTTTAATGAATTTTAACATATTAAATGCTTGAAAAGTTAGATTTTTAGTCTGCAGTTTAAACTCTGTACATAAAAATGACCAAAACAATTGAAATTTTTTGAAAATTTTATTTATCATATCCTTTCGAAGGAGTTTTATCTTTTGCGAAACACAATTTTAAGAAATTTCAGCATATTTAAGTTTGAAAAGTTAGATTTTTAGTGTGCGGTTTAAACTCTCTCTACAAAAATGACCATAAAATTTAAATTTTTTGAAAATTTTATTAATCATACCCTTTCGAAGGAGATTTATCTTTTGCGAAACACACATTTAATGAATTTTAACATATTAAAGGCTTGAAAAGTTAGATTTTTAGTCTGCGGTTTAAAGTCTCTCTATGAAAATGACCAAAACAATTTAAATTTTTTGAAAAATTTATTCATCATATCCTTTCGAAGGAGTTTTATGTTTTGCGAAACAAGATTTTTACAAATTTCAGCATATTTAAAATTGAAAAGTTTGATTTTTAGTGTGCGGTTTAAACTCTGTCTATAAAAATGAGCAAAACAATTTAAATATTTTTAAAAATTTATTAATCATATTCTTTCGAACAAGTTTTATCTTTTGCGAAACACAATTTTAATGAATTTTAGCATAGGTAAGGGGTGAAAAGTTAGATTTTGAGTGTGTGATTTATCCTCAGTCTATATAAATGACCAAAACCATTTCAGTTTTTTGAAAATTTTATTCATCATATCCTTTTGAAGAATTTTTTTACTTTATGAAACACAATTTTAATGATTTTAGCATATTTAGAGTTGGACAACTTTGATTTCCGAGTCTTTCGTGTATGAATGCGTAAAATCATTTTTTTCACTCATGTTTGCTTTCCTGTTATTGTCTAACATTGAACGTTTATCCAGCTGTATATATAATTTTAATATTGTTTTGTTATCACAGTAAATGTGTCTATTTTCGACGATTGTTTAAAGTAGATGTGCTTCCAAAGTTTAATGCATTCTGACAAACTGTATTATACATGTATACTTACGTTNGGTTGGCAAGAAATCGTAGTCACTGATTAGGGTCATAAAAATGTCATTTTCAATTAATTGGTGAGAATTTGTAATTACAGATAAATGGATAATTCTTTTTTATCTCAATTATGGAATGTTTACATTTTTACAGGATGTGAAAATTTTCTTCTTTTTACTTTTAATATATATAGAATTAGCGTATTTTGTAAACCATATAATTTTTTGAAACTTTCACATTTTTGAAATTCACATGAAAAAATATTTGTCTATTTTTATTAAAAGGTAAATCGGTAGAAAAAATATGATTATCTCAATGTTTAAAATGCATTTTACAGATCCAAAATCGTGCATATAATGAAAAAGTTATCAAAGATTAGAAATTCTATCCCAATGCTATATATTGATAATTCTTCGGCTTTGCCAACCAAAAATGCTAATTTGCATATGTAAATTAGATTTAGTGACGTCACTAACTGGATTCGCGGAAACTCCTATATATAATTTTAATATTGTTTTGTTATCACAGTAAATGTGTCTATTTTCGACGATTGTTTAAAGTAGATGTGCTTCCAAAGTTTAATGCATTCTGACAAACTGTATTATACATGTATACTGTGCATTTCCTACGTACAAGCAGAAACATAAAATAAATATTATATTAACCTTAACGTACGGATTTAACATGCATGAGGTGTTATTACAATTCTAAATTCATTTTTTGTAATGAAACGAGAATATTATTTCGCAAAATGTATTAACTTGAAAGATGACGTAAGGCTATCAATCAGTTAATTACGGATAGGACCGATCAATCATCCGTCACTCACGTATTTTACGTATTGTATCCGTCAAATACGTAAATTACTTTTCCTATCCGTCAGACTTTGACGGATTTTTGACTGATCGATCACTGATCGATGACTAATCGTTGACGGCTGACGGATCGCTTAATGATCGCTATTTTAGTAACGGCTACTGAAGCAAGGACTGTATACATCATGTCACTTGGTTGAGGTGAAACTACAATGTTTTCTGATTTAAACTATTCCCAGAATAATTATCTTAAATATTGTCTTCTGCTCATCTAACCCGTTCATGCTAAATGGTTTTGTTAATATAACATAAGTTTTTAGGTGTCATTCTAATTGACAAGTGTTCGTGAGAAATGAATTACTTTAACCATTCTCTTCCTTTTTCTTTTTTTGTTTTTTGTTTTGCTTTGTTTTGTTTTGTTTTTTTTTTTGTTTTTTTTAATAAAACGTAATGGCTGTATAGTCTGGTTTTTTAAGGTCATAGAGTAACACATTGTCAGATAAAAGTTTGTAAAGCCAGAGACATTTTAACACATAAATAAATGTCTCTGGTAAAACATACGGAAACTAGCCGTAAAAGCTCAGCAAAACGATCTCCCGTTCATTGACTTGGGTGATCATTTTTGTTAATATTTACGTTCGATTACAAATAAACTAGATTGCAATTATTTTTGTCTTCCTGGACTCAACCAAAAGGATCTACAGGTTACAATTCTGACTCAAAAGGATAAAGGTCGCAACGAATGAACAGCGTATAATGGCATTGCATTGCCTCGGTATAGGCCTTTTCAAAAACGGAATGGTCCGCACTTCGGCATTTAGATACAATCAATCAGTTCCCGTTATCAACGATAGAATTGGCTATATGGAGTTATCTTTCTTAAAATTCTGGGTTTTTAAAATTGACCAATAATTATTACATTTTTGATGATATCATTTTAATTTTTGTACTTAATCAAATTAAAAGAAATACAGATATTTGTTAAATATAATAATTTATAGATATAATGGTCCTAATTTCATAATTTTGTCATTTTACATTTCTATTTACAGTTTTTATATGATAAACTTTATTTCAATATATTCAGCATTTCCCACGCAAAGTACGCATGGTGATAGCCGGAAGTCAAAAGTGTTGTACCACCACTTGACAGGAGAGTTCCAATGTAGTTAAAGATAACAACACTTTTTGAAAAGGGCGTAGATTAATTATTGTTAACTTATCCGCCAATCACCTGTTGTTGATTCAGATCATTGCTTAATTGGTCTGTAAACTCTGCATATACGCTTCAACATTAAAAATGTTTTCCGTTGATTGTTCTTACATGTTTATATTGTTTCAAGTACAAGGCTTATGTAATTTAAGTTTTGCTGACGACAGTGTTGAAATTTGTTTTGGTCAAAGATGATGAACCCGTTCTCTTTCCACCCTCTTTAAAGACGTTGACTCAAAAAATTTGGGCCTCATTCTCTCCTTTATTTATGTTTTAGATTTTAATATTATTTCATAATTTTATTTCGCTGTTCTCCAAGTACGGCAGCTGCACAAATCTTCTTATTTCATCTGTAAAACCACCGAGCCAATTTGTAACTACCTTGGTCACAAGTTTTTGAGCAGTCCCCTTTAACTTGTGTTTGGCAGGTATGTGCCAAATCTAAGATGGCTACACGAACATATGACCCTATGAGAAAATTCCTCTTCGTTTCAAATTTAGGCACGATTGTTGCTATCTGGTACAATCCAGAAAGGTGTCTGGCAAGTTTGCATCACATAATGGCCATGGAAACCTTTCAGAAGCCCTTGGTGCTGAGGACGGACCACCCAGTGCTAGATTGTAATTAGACTGCAACGACAAGAGGCCAGACTTAAGCTTAAATTCAGTTTTTAGATACTGTGCTTTTAACTTATGTGTATATTTGAATACATATAATGTGTAGTGTGCAAGAGTATAGATGTAATAACATGGGCTCCACATCTCTCTGATACCTGGTGCTCCGGCAAGTGGAGTCCGTAGCCCACTAATTTGAGCACAGAGCCCTGCAAGTGGGGCCGTGAGCCCTTTGAGTGGAGCCCGGATCCCCGTTAGTGGAGCCCGCCGCCCCAGCACTGGAGACTCGGAGCCCTTCTATTGGAGCTCGGATTCCTACCTTCAAAAAAAAGTTTGCGCCCGCGGAGCCCGGAGCCCGCGTGATTCCCCAAATTAGAGGGGTCTCCCTTTCACATAAGCACGCCGGCTTTCTAAATTTTGTAAAATCATTTATTACCCTTCTTAGTTTTTTGCTTTTACATTACAAATAACTCTGAAATCACGCATGCCACTTCTTTATTTTTCACGAATCACTCACGAAAAAATGCCTTTTCACGGACAATCCTTAGAACCTTCAGCCGCCCCATCACGTGAATACAGATTGACCATAAAGTTGCTAAATAAATTAAATTGAATTGAATTGTTAAAAAAATCCGAACATTTTATACGCTATTCAATAGTTTCTGAAGATCTGCAAAATTGGAAAAAAAATTGTATAATGATTCCTTTACTTCTTAAAGTAGTTTGTACTCATATAACATTTTTTCATTTATTACAATTTAACTTATCTTACTTTAAATGGGAATAATGTTGATCAAACTAAAAGCGTTAATTTTGTGGAGAAAAAAGTTACAACAGTATTATAAACATATATTTTTGAAGAACTGAATATTATTTTAGTCTGTAACATAATCACAGGAAACATGATTTATTATCTTCACCTTATTTTACAATAAATAAATAAATAAATATCTGAATGATCAATCGCCAGGTATTTTTTGTCTGGTAGAAACGTTTTTAAATTCAGATAGTAAACCGAATGGGCTTCACCCAGACTATAACTGGTATGGTAAATGTCGTAAACAGTCTAAGTCTAAGGGCGGACTAGGTATTTGCGTTAAAGCCGGGCTGCAGATTATTGATGAAAATCTCATCAATAGTCAAAACGACGAATACGAACGTCTCTGGATATTATGTCGTTTAAACGGAAAGAAAGCTGCAGTGAGTGTTGTCTATTTCCCGAACGATGGTGTAGACAAGTCAGCTACTGACAAGCTTTTTTACGAGCTTTTAGAAAATTGTTCGCTATTCAAGTCTCACGGTTATGAGATCTGCCTAACTGGAGATTTTAATGGTCGCTGTTTACAAAAATGTGACGTTACTGGTAAACCTATTCAGTCGCATATAAAACAAAGTTACAATGGCGGTCGCCTGTTGCGGTTCGTAGACGCAACACATTTAACACCGCGAACGCGTTAAATTGTTGCGAGGGCTTTTTCACACGTATCCTAAATGACCAGAAATCCGTTATTGATTATATTTTGTTATCAAATAAATTAAAAGAATCAGTATGTTCTGTGTTTATCGATGATGCAGGTGAATATGATCTACATAGTGATCATGTTGTTATTAAGATCGTTCTTCGGGAGTCATTCAGAGGCGCTGAAAAATGTAAATACGTAGGTGGGAAATCGGTTTGGAAAATCGATGAAAACATCGATTGGCCACTTTTTTGTCATAATCTAGAATTAAATTTTCCAGAAAACTGGGCAGATGTTTCTAGTGGTATCAACCGACTATGGGGTATATGGAAAGAAAACGTAAACCAGGCAGAGGCCGTGGTTCAGAAAGTACATAGAGTAAAAAATTATCGCAGTTTTTGGGATAAAGATCTTGATCACATGTTAAAAGATCGGCGCACGGCGAATAGATTGCAGCGTTTGCATAACAAAAATAATGCACACGATAGCGACCTAGGGTATCAGTTATCTAGTCTGTATAAAAAGAGAAAGGAACGTCTTCAAAATGCAATTAAACGCAAAGAGCTTCAAAGTAAAATGAAGCTTCTTGCAGGAAATTGCAGTTCTAATAAGAAAACAAGTAAGACGTTTTGGAATCTTTTGAGAGGTCCGAAAGAAGAGAAGACTGTTAGTCAGATCATTGACCCTGTTGGGCGTATTGATATGATCAGCGACAGAGATGAAATAAATAATTGTTTAGGCCAGCATTTTGGGACAATCGGTACCGATTCATCTCTGGATTCCACATATAAAGATAGCATATTCCAATTTATAAAAGAAAAAGAAACTCGTTTTTTTGCTGATGAAAATATGCTTACTGTTTTATTTACGAAAGACGCAATATCTGATATGCTCAAGTGTTTTTAGTCAGGAAAAGCTCCCGGCCTCGATAACATACCGAATGAATTTTTAAAACATGGAGGTGAAACTATGGTGCGTTCATTAACAGATCTATTTACTGCTATTTCTAATATTGAACAAATACCAGAAGAATGGCATAAAGGTATTATCAAACCGATTCATAAATCTGGGTCTCACTATGATCTAGACAACTATAGAGGGATCACTTTGTCGTCTAACGTGTATAAATTATTTCGAAAACACTAGAAAGTGTTGTAGTGAACTTTCTTGAGTCTAACGATATTCTAGGGGAAAACCAGGGAGCTTTTCGAAAAGACAGACGTATAGAGGACCATATTTTTACCCTCCAAGGAATATGCTCCCTATCGAAGTCATCAAGAAAACCCTTATACGTAGCTTTTCTTGATTTATCAAAGGCGTTTGATCGCGTTTGGCGTGAGGGCCTTCTTGTTAATATATGGAATTCGGGTATCCAAGGTAAATGTTGGAGATTGTTAAAAGAAATTTATAAAAACGTCGAAAATAAAGTTTTATTTGGGGAATTTGAGTCAAATTGGTTTGAACAGGAATACGGGGTGAAACAAGGTTGTGTTCTATCCCCGACTCTTTTTTCTGTCTTGATGAACGATCTTGTTAAAATGTTAGGGGACAGTAATGTTGGTGTAGAGATCGCAGGGAAGTTAATAAATTGCCTTCTCTTTGCTGACGACGTGGTTTTGTTTGCTAATTCACCCAAAGTACTCAACGAATTACTGCGAATATCTCACGAATTTGCAAACAAATGGAATCTTCGATTTAATTCTAAAAAGTCGAAAGTTTTGGTCATTGGCAAGAAATTAAATAAAGATAGTGATTGGAGACTTGGTGAAGAAATTATTGATGAGGCAAACGAGTACAAGTACCTCCGATGCTGCGTCAGTAGGACTCTTAAATCTAACTTCCATATTAATGATTATCTGAAAGACAAAGCAGAGAGTCAAATTAACTATCTGATAAAAGTATTAAGTGAACACGGAGATTTTAACCGTACCAATTTTGGAGATGCTCTATGGACATCTGTCCTAAGACCATCTCTAACAAACGTTTGTGCTGTTTGGATGCCCTTAACTAAGAGCAGTAAAGACGCACTTGATAGTTGGCAGTATAAAGTTGCTAAAGTAATTTAACAAAATTAACTATTCCTAAATCTGCACTTCTTTTGGAATTAGGATGGGAACCCATCTCTGCTTTCATTGAAAGACAGCGTCTGTCGTATTTTAAACGTCTTATCGAACTTCCTGATGACCGCTTATGTAAACAAGTATATACTGAAATGATTCGCACAGGTGAACATGTTTGGTGTTACCAGGATGAAATTACTGATATTATGGAAAAAATTAGTCAGGGCATTTCCCTCGACAATTCTTTGTCTCGGGTAAATACAAACAAACTTCACGGTGTTGATACAAGGAGGAGACTATTAGATGATATCTATACAAAAAGTAGTCTTGATTTTTATCAGCAATGTTATGTTCGAACGGGGAGACAAAATTATCTGAATGATATTAATAATTTTAGGTCTTCAAGATTAAAACTTTTAGCAAGAACCAAAACAATACCGCTTAACAAATACTTAAATAGAATGAATATTATAGATGATGACCGATGTCCATTATGTAACGATAACGTCAGCGAAGACCTCGAACACTTTTTGCTAGGATGTGCTTCTTTAAGTAATGTTCGAAATGATTTTTTTTATCTGTTTCAATCTGCTAGCCTCTATTATTCTGTAAATTTTATGGAACTGGCACCGACTGCCAAATTGCAATTTTTAATTGGTGATATAGCATATCTCTTTGATGATAACTTGGGTAGTTTTTACGATTTTTATGGTAGATTTTACATTGATAGATGTTTTAAGACAAGATGCGAAATTATGGAATGACTAATGTTAATATCTTACTTTATGATATCTTAACTTGTTTTACTAAATAGCTATATCAAATTGGTTTTTAAATTTTGAACAACTTATGTATTTTACTATTACAGTTATCTATGTTATGAACTTTTACCATAGATCTCGACTAGTATAGTTAGTATTGTGTTGTACATATACTATTTTGTTTTATGCATTTTGTATATATCTTAATATGATAGACGCGCCACTGCTTCTACCCTGGTGGTTGGCGCCCCCGTTGTAAAGGGGTAGTTTCTCAATAAATATATATATATATATATATATTACAATCAAAATGTCGATTTAAACAAACTAGCTGGAATAACTTTACAATTATACACATCTGATACATTAACAATTATCTGTGAAACAAATGAAAGCATGTTTCCTTTTCCAAAATAAAAGTGATATAACTGCTTGATACTGTAGGATGTAAATACGCAATAAATATGATTAAGGCAAATATCATTTGATTTTCGGAGGGGGGGGCTATTTGTTTTAGAAAAAAAATTCCTGCCCCGAGTTTTGCAATAAAACAGGTAATCTGACCAGCAAATGGGTTGTTATAAAAATAAACTGGCCCTCATCCTGTCCATCTGTCCATTAGAAAAAATGGCTCAACAAGACTAGTGTATGTGGGAAAAAAATAATCTGACGAAAAACATTTTCCGGCACGGGTGGTAAACCTAGCCCCCGTCCTCTGAAAATCAAATGGTCCGTGCCTAACAGTCATGATACTCGGGCATATACGACCTATATAAAGTCAACATAATTTCGAATCCATCATGTAGATGTGGAGCTGATCGTGAGGACTCATACCATTATTTTTTTAGTGTCCAATATATACTCAAATACGAAATACATTATTTAATTCAAAGTTTTCATTGGTTACCAAGTGATTTGGTTATAGATCTTCAACTTTTAACTGTGTAATCAAATCCTTTCATACAAACAAAATGAAAAAAATTTCAAGATCGTGTATGAATATATAAAAAAGTCGGAAAGATTTATGATTGTTTAGATATTTATTTATATATTGACCAACTGAACACCACACACATTCAAACAATTTAAATTATAAATTATCCTTTAAAAATATTGTATTAGTATATAGTATTGTTGCATGCTCGATCAATCAATAACTATTGTAAATATTGTATCAGGAGAAGACTTCATAGGTTAGTTTAACTTGTGTCTTATCCTTTTTACATTGTTTTTGAGCAAAATAAATACGTTTACACTAAAACTACTCGGGCATCTCCTTTATGAATAAAGTTTTGCAACAAGATTTATCTTTTCAAATTGAAATATATATATGGTACTTTTAATGTGGTCTTCATTTATTAACTAACCAATATTCCTGTTAAGTACTCTATTATAAATACTAAGCAAACATTCATCTTTTACATTAACAAATAAGTGGGTAAATGCTTTTTTTTGTATGAGAAAAAGAAGTGAATCTGTTTTAAACGGGTGTATTTAAGGGAGCTGAGAGATGTATGCCCCTTTTTCAATTCTACATTTTAAAGTATATGCATACTTGTATACCCGTGGTTTAACATATCTTTATGAACTATAAACGGAAAGTAAGTAAGAAACGAGCCGTCAGTCTTAAACGAACAATCCAATGGCAACATAGGAAAAACCTAGAAACAAGGAAACCAAATGAGTACTGGACAGAAAATGAAAATGAAGACACACATATACAAAAAAAAAATTAAAAAACATGGACCCATTAAAAAAAAATGGATGAGATCAGGTGCACCGGTAGAGTAAGCATCTCCTGCTTCTTATAAGACACCCGCCGTGTTGAACATGTCAAACCCGGCAGTAAAGTCAAAACCCATCAGAAATATTTCAATATTTGTAAGCGCCTATTAGAAAGAAGTAAGAGAAACGAAGCATATAATGCCCCCTGTTAGATATTAAAGTGAATGACCCAATACATCAGTAGACATTTACATTGCGCTGTATGAGATACTCAAGAGACTATATACATAACACTTGTGTATTTTCTTATCATAAATGAGGTTAAATAAATAATTCCTCTTTCAATCACAATTATAATTTCACACACGCAATGTCAGAAACCATTACAGATAATAAATTGATGCGAAAAATTTTGACGTTGATTGACAAGTAAACCACGCCTATATGAAAACCACATTATTGCTTTATCATGAATTATTTTTCAGAGCACAGGCAATAAATGCAGCTTAAGCGTCAATTGTACTTTTGAACCTCATGGTATTCCTGCAACAGTCGGATTAAGATAATATGGCATAGGCTATATTAAATGTAGCCTAGGCGGTATCATATACAGCATAGGCTATAATATATATAGCTTATGCGATAACAAAATACAGCCTATGCTATAAAAATTAGTTCATAGGCTACACTGATTTATAGCTTAGGCTATAAAATGTAGTTTTGAACCTCTTCGTACACCATAGATCACTGTATAGAGACACCTCTCGCCCAACAAAGGGTATTGTGAAACCATTGAAATATAATTAATTAATTAATTACTTCAATATCTTGTAGATTGTAAATGAGATTACTAATATCTTTCAGTGTTTCATGGTGACTTCAAGACGAAGAACAACAATAAAAGCGTTGTTCCATTGCTGTGTTTTACCATGTATTTGTAGAGATTTTGTCTCATTTGCATTTACTCCATATCCCTTCATTGTTAATTTCAATATCTTCACAACTAAATAGCCAAATGAACAGGTTTTGATTACTATGATTTTAAATTATCATATTTTGTTTACAATTTTCTTAATAAATGGTTCCCTTATCTTTCAAGTGCATTACAGTTCAGTAAAAAACATACCTCATCTTCAATTTCTTTATTGCATAATTTACAAATGCGCTCATCTACATTGATATTAAAAAATCTCCCCCTTTCAATTTTTATTGATGTGCACCAACCCGAAATTTAGAAAGAATACTACGTTATCTAAATTCCTCAATATTCAAATATTTTTCAAAACAAAATTTATTTTTAAATAGACGAAATGTACGAAGTTTATTTTTTTTATTATCTTTTCTCACATCATTAAAAAAGTTAGTTTCCCAACATGTTTTATACTTAAATGTGAGTCTTGAGATGACAGCATTCTTCAAATTAACATTTTTCTTTAAGATATAATCAGTTGAAAGATCTAAATACTTTAAAATACTGTAGACACAACTAATCCATGAAGTTTGTTTATTATCATGCATGTCCTATGAACAATGTAAGTATTTTTTAAAAGATTATTATCAGTAGACTCAAGTCTTTTACAAAATTTTAAAATGTTTAAGATAACATATATAATCAATTGAAATCTTCCTAATTCTCCCATTACTGCAGCATTTGTACTTCTTCTTCCCAACCCAAGAGTATATTTACAACATTTTATATTAAGTTTTTCCATATGAAATTCATTACAGAGTTAATAAAATGACTCATCATTTTTTAATTTATTAGGGTTAAAACTTCCCCAAATATCAGAGCCATACAGAATAAGTGGTTTTACTGTATTATCAAATATGTGAATAAAGGTGTTTATTTTAGGTTTATAATCACCAAAAAGACTTGCACATTTTGAGGTACGCTTTTAGACCTTTTCGATATAAATCAGTTTTAGCATCAGTAAATGATCCAGATGAAGAAAAACTGACTCCTAAATAATTAAATTTATTGACATTTTCAAGTTTAGTATTCTCATAAAAAAATTCTGTTGAAGGGGAGCGTCCTCCACTTTTAAATATCATACATTTTGTCTTTTTCAAGTTTACTTCTAAACCCCATTGTTTACAGTAGTCATTTAGTTTATCTAAAGAATTTCGCATGCCCTCTTTACTTGATGAGAGAAGAACAAGATCATCAGCATAAAGCAAACAACTCAATTTAGCTTCATTTAGCTTTGCTGGATCCGTTGAATCATTCAAACAAGATCTAAAATCATTTAAGAAAATTATAAACAAATTGGGACTCATATTATCACCTTGTCTTACACCAACATATGATTGAAAAAAAACTAGTTAAACTATTATCTACTTTCACACAAAGTCTAGTTTTCCTGTACATATCTTTTAATAAAGAATAAAATTTATTACTTATACCAACTTTCCTTTGTTTATAGAACAGTCCCCTATGCCATACTGTACCAAATGCCTTTCTGAATTCTACAAAGCAAGAGTAAAGAGGTTTGACTCCCTTTTTTGTATGTTTTTCTATTAAAGTCCTTAAGATAAACATGTGGTCTGATGTACGTTTACCCCTAGTAAAACCTATTTATTCATCTCCAATAATACCTCTACAGGACAGATAATTTTCAAGTCTTGTGTCAAGAACCTTGGTAAATAATTTACCAACACAACTATTAATAGTGATGCCACGGTAGTTATATGGATCATCCTTTCTGCAATTCTTATGTATAGGACTAATGAAGCCTGCACACCAATCAGACGGAAATTCTAATGATAAAATAATGTTAAATGATTTTTTAAGAGGTTCCAATAAAGAGTTTTGACCATGCTTTAGCATTTCATTTCCAATAGCGTCAAAGCTTGTAGCTTTATTATTTTTCAGTGTGCTAATAGCATTTGATATTTCTTTGGAGCTTATAACAAAATCAAGCTCATTAAAAATTGATGCCTTCTCCAGTTTTTGAAGTTCAGGTTCAATGTTATTATTTAAAATTGTCTTCTCAGAGTTTAGTTGCTTAAAATAACTAAACCATTCATCACCTGTTACATTATTAGGTGAAGTATTTGCTGGATTATCTAAACCTTTAAGTTGATCTAATAGCTTCCAATATTTTTTTGGATTATTATCTAATAAATTGTCCAATTTTTCAATTAAACTTTTTTTATATAGTTTATATTTACTTTTTCTTGTTTTCCTAAAAAGCTTTAATGAACTAAAATAATTGGATCTTATTTGTGGATCATTCGGATATTTATTAAGTAATCTATTTTTATTTTCTAAATTTCTTTTCATACAAATTAAGGAATGGTCATACCATTTCAAATTCTTTTTCCAACTTTTAGTATTTTTATTTGTGTTTACTATAGATTTCTCCTTTTTTAAGGATATGTTAGCTGTACCATAAATGATTTGGTTAAACTCATCCACTATAACTTTTGTTGATATATTATTTTTATTGTCAGATAAGAATTTTTTGATGTTTTTCGATGTCCTGGGTTTCAAGAGCTGATTGAAATTTAAATGCAGAGTCATCGGTCCAAATATATCGGTCAGGAGAAGGTTGCATGTTATTGTTAACCTTCTGTATATAGCAATTTACTTACAGTATGATTGATATCTGACTATGGTCTGAAAACTAATCATTAAATGGTTGAACTTGAAAAAAGGTACTTTACACAATAATTATTTTACAATATAAAGTAATTTTTGTATTGACATATGTCTTATAATATGTGAATGTAGATATAAAGATTATTTAAACCATATATTCGTATATTTTTCTTTATAACTCTCATGGAAAGAAAGATAACTCTTTAAATAATTTTAGATTACAGTTAAATAACTTAAAAATGATTTATTTCATATGGTCACTGAAAGAAGTTCCAAACAGATAAGCCAAATAGTATTTATTTTAATATCTGTTTTAATTTGTGAATGCTTAAAGTATTTTATTTTTGAAACTACTGGATTCATATATTAAAAATTAAAAAAAATATATATATATATAACAACAACAAGCAAATAGATATAATACTAACTAACAATGGGTATGAACTAACTACATGTATAACATATGTACAAGATATCTCCCGATACTATGTAAATTGATCCCTGTAAAGTGAACATTTTTAGTAAACATTTAATATATTTTTTTCTATTTTATTGATACCCCTGATTTAAAAATTAGATAAAATGAAATGTTACTCACCCCCTTTTTTCCTGTAACCTTATCTCCCTCCCTCCCACCCAAATAAGGTATGTGAAATATTCAGATATCTATTAAAAAAAATATATATGCTCAAATGCCCAATAAAATGTTCACGTGGTTAAAGCTGTAATAATGTTATTAAACACATCTACTACATCCCCTAAACATTGCCCATTGTGGATAATAAGGTGGCCAATTGTTCCAACGGTTAATGTTTCGACCGTTTCTGTTGGGATATGAACCTTGTTTATAGTTATGATGATGCGGCCTATAATAATTGTGATTTCGACTGTTAGAATAATAAGGGCGGTTGTGGTTTCGATTCATATAATTTTGGCGGTTGGATGATTTGATTCTATCACTGTCTTGTGGATTATCTCCCTGAAATATCTCCATCAGAGTATTTTTCAAGTTTGAAGCAAATACACTTGTTCCTTGTTGTGAAGGTGTACGCCATCGCCAGACAAAAATCTTCCGATGGGTTGACCTCGCGAGCCCATTCCGGAGTTGTCACATACAGTTATGTCACTTGAGTTCAAGTATTTGTGTAAAAGAAGTATATTGCATTCATATATTATGTTATTGAGTGCGTTGGAGTCCTTCCTAGGAAGACCTGTTGAGATAATAATTTTGGTGTTTGTGAAGTTATCCATAAATTTTCCAATCAAACATTCAAATGCGGATATACAGTCTTCTGGAACACTAGACGATTTTACATCATTTGTGAATAAATGCACTAAAATACAATCATGTTTCTACATAAATACCGGTATTTGCAAAATGAATTAACTCCCTTATTACATAAAAAGTTACATGGTTTTAGAATACATAAATATTTTTATTTCCAATGAAATTTATTTAAAGTAACACAAGGGACATACATTAATTGCTTACTCAAGGATGCAACTTCCATATTACCATTGCATACAAAACAAATTCAAAAGTAAATAGCGCAATAAATCAGTAATTTTATACTTCTTAATTCGAAAATTTTACAAAACTAAAAGATCTATTAGAGTGCACAAAAATCTGGTAAAAAGGGTAGCCGAAACATTAACATGCAAAAAACAAATCTATTTTGACATGCTAAAACTCATTTGGGTTAGCTTTTCTTTATGATTCTTAGAAAAAGGAGACTGATAAACGACTGCTAAGGTGTTTTCAGAAGTAAAAATAAATGGGAAAACTTTCAAAACACTTTTAATTGATAATGTTGTAGACATCAAATGTCACTTGTGTTACCAAATGTCCCTATTGTTACCTGTTTGAGCAATTGCAGGGTGTCTGGATGTAAATTTTCTGTTCTAATAGATGAAGTAATGGACCTCTATTTTTCCATACAGTAATAAAGATTAGAACGCTTAACCATTTTTATAAGAAAAAAAACAATGGTTATGCGCTCGATACAAGTGTCCCTTGTGTTACTAAATGTTCCCTTGTGTAACTGCAATTAAAATTTGTATTATTGTCGTGTTTCAAATTAAAATTTTGATTCTCTTTGAATGAAAATGTTGGGTTCATCGTTCCATCTTCGGGCAATCAAACTGAAATAATTATAATGTAAAGATATACAGACAGTATTTTATTTTTGATGGTAGAAAGTCACCAGTGTTACCAATTGTGTCCCTTGTGTTACACGATACCCTGGTGTTACTGACCAGTTATTGACAAACCAGATTTGTAGCTCAACCCTAGTGGTCAAAATAAAGAGGAAAGATAGCATATGTTCGTGTGGTAATGATATAAAGAATAACACATTTCTAATATTAGAATAATTGATAAATCAATTGTGAAAGTTTGAAAGGTCTAATGACATTCCTGTACGCAAGATACTTGCAATACAAAAAAACAAATATGAAAAATAACTAAATTGAGACAATATCAATTTATACTAGTGACTTTTATTTGTTCATTAAACCAAGAGGGTTACAATGGCAATATTTTAATAACATATGCAATATTTATCATTTTTCCTGATACACTGGCTGGTGGCAATGGACTTATTTTTCTATTAAAATTTATTATAATGCATTCAAAGATAATGCCGAGCTATTGTTTCTCAACCTTCAAATGATTAAGGACTCAAAAACATTAAAACTGAAATAAAATGGCCAGTTTAATTTCTTCAAAATATTGACGATTTTTTAGAATAACCCATATATAAAGAATCTATCCCTTCAAGTCGCTGATTATCATAGTTCTACTGTCGAAAGGGTTTAAATTTAAAAGTTCGAGCTTTAGCGAGAACTTTCATGTTTAACCCTTGAGACAGTAGAACAATGATCATCAACGACTTACAAATGCTATATTTTATTTCACTGATTTTAGAATTAATGACATATTTATGTGTCTTAGTTTGTACCCCGTCGTGGACCTCTACACTCAATACTGCGATGTCACCGGATATGAAAATTCCATTGCATGGAAATCAACAAAGGCAAATCGATCATATGTGATAAATAAATTATGTATGCTTTGAGTAAATACTTTTTACAGTGATTTATACTCGAAACAAATTTATTTAAGGTATATTTTGCTATTTGAAGAAAAGTTCGTGACCTTTCCAAAATTCAGTGAAATCGCGAGATCAATCAACCTACACGTTGGAGAACACTTTAATCTCCTTTGCTTTGACATTGACGAGAACAGCATAAGAATTAGAGAAAAACATTTCTCCTATGGGATTTACATGTAGCTGATCCCACTTTTAGCTGACCCTTTCCTTTAGTCATATGAAGCCAAGATTTTACAAGGACTTACACAAAGAAAACAAAAACATTAGGCCAGTCCTTTAATTTCAGCTTCCGCTACATAAACGATGCACTTTCTCTTAGTAAATTTAAGGAATATTTAAAACAGATCTATCCAAATAAGTTTGAAATTAAAGAAACAACTGATACCCCTGCTTCAGCTAGATATTTTGTTATATACTACTCAACAAAAAAAAACGATACACAGATTTTACCAGGAATGATATTATACTTTGTAGCAGAAGACCATAACTCGTACACAAAATGTGTTTTTTGCTCTTAAGAATTAACCAAATGCCCAAAAATGCCTCTTACAATTTCTGAACCATCTCCGGTCACGGTCGGTTAAGGTCATATTCGGAATTTCTGTTTGCAGATGTAAATCATGAGTATGGCTACACTTTTTTTCACCAAACCATCACATTTTCGAACCGGCTGACTTCAACCCTCTGTTGCTATGTCGATCATGAATTCCTCAGGCCTATTTCACACATTCTACTTACGTATTTCTAAGTGTAAACAGGCCTATTTTACACATTCTTCTAACGTATTTCTAAGTGTAAAACGCGTGTTACGTGATCTTGACTCTGCGACGTCTGACAGGACCTGCTGCTACGTTATTAATCATTTGATTAGCATGTTTGCTCAAAATTAATCAATAGTCTTAAGTTTGTTCTTCTTTTCACGTAACAATGAATTGCGAGGGAAAAATTCAAGATCGACGATCTGACCGCGCTAAGGCATTGCAAGCATTGATTTTGGATTGAAAGGGGCATCGAATTGAGACTTTGTTTTCAACTCTATGAGATGGCAAATTGTTAGCCTGATAAATTGCCCCTTATATTGACATCAAACACATTAAGTCATCCATCCGTTAACGGTGAACTCGTTCAATTATGTGAAAAACTTCCATTCCGGATTTTTATCGTATCCGTTATGGAATTGATTTAAAAATAGAAAAATTAAATACGTTTTTGGCGCTGAATACATTTATACACTAAAATAAAAAAATTTAATTGCGAAATACAAAAATATTTACAAAATTAACTGTGTATCGTTTCTTTTGTTGAGTAGTATATAGTGACGAAGATGGACGTTTAAAATCTAAGCTATATGACAAGCGTGATGATTTTAGCTTCCAAGTTGTGAATTTTACCTTAATTGGCAGCGATTTACCTACTTTAACAGCCTATGGAGTGTTCATTTCACAGTTGATTCGTTACTGTCGAGCGTGTAATTTCAAGAAATTCTATGGCCGTCATCATAAAATCATTGAAAGATATGACGTCAAAGTGTCCCAAATAAAAGTGGACATTTTCAGCTAGATTCACGTCTTCCCAAATTTGACTACACCGATTTTAATTTTCCTAGGTTGATTCACTTACAGTGTGGCACGTGCTTTTAACAGAGAAGGACATGGTTACCATTCCAGAGCACCTGATGTCACTCTCAATTTCATTGGAGTTCGCACTTGGTTTTGAATGGTGTGTTTATTTCTGTGCTTTGTAGCTATCAAACGACAATTATTTCTGTGTTCTCGTTATGGACTTGTCTCCGATTCTTGTAAATACCACTCTGTGCAAAATTTTGCAGTCTACCTACTGACAAAGAAATTCCTTTTAAAGAAATCTTAGCCCTTTCACTCTCCAATTACAAATCACTCAAAGTCAAGCTATATTTATCTATAAAAACTTCGTACGATTGAAAGAATTGATAAAGCTCTTATTGTCTTGTACAAACGTACTTATATGCGTATTTTACGAAAGGAAATGGAGTAAATAAACATGAGACCATAACAGATAGGCTAACTCCAAGTGCAAAGATTTTAAAGAGATGTATGGTCATTTCGGAAATTAATTCCTCATCAGCAGTACTAGAACCCAAACAAAAGAAATCCATAATTTCAAAAAATGTTTTAAATGCATAAAACCAAACGGAATCCGAATAATTAGTACAATGTAATATCAAATATAGCTAAGGACAAAACTACGATGGAGGGAGTTAAAAAAACGGTAAATTTTGTGATACTGTACACGTGTCTCAAGAAGTAACATCTCCTCGGCAGCATTTAAATCAAACAATATGGAAAGCCTAATCCAAAAGAAGCAACAAAAGAAGTACTCATTACCAAAAATATTGAAATAGGAGGCAAAATTCAGTACTAAGGACATACACGGAATGAAACCTTAGTATTTTTAATGGGTTAGAATTTTGATAAAACAGCAAATTTCTAAACAAAATTAGTAACAAATGAAAGTTGCCATTAGAAACCACTAAATTGAAGTTGTACTATAATTTAATCATATATTACCGATTCTCCTTTAGATGTAAATTGAAACACCTGATATAAACGTTGTGTGATATTTATTAACAGTTCACTGATTGGATTTAACTAAGTTCCAATTTACAAAAACTACATCAAATGATTTATTCAGCACTGTGTAGCCCGACAATAAGGAGGAAATGTACCGCAACAATGAATTTTTTTTATGTTTTGCGAGTCTCTTATCATACTCTCGGGGCGTATTTTTATTGCGAAAACCTATCTTTTTTCTGAAATAATAAAACAGAAATTAAACCATTTAAAGGCGACATATTTCTCCAGTTACATTAGGGAAAGAATATTTTGATTTAAATGCTGTTATCCCCCTTTGAATACTATAGAACAGTTTCACTTACGAAAATAGTGTATAATTTCGACGTTTCGTATTTTTGTATAAAGATATGCCTACTAATTTTTAAATTATTTGCACAGAACAAAATTCCGAACACAAGAACTTTAACTTAAAACTGTTTAACAGGACTTTAAAATGGCTATAATTATTTTAATCTGTTTAGTAGCGCATCAAAATGGTTGTTTTTCGCCAACGAAAACTATTTAACATAATAATGCTCTTTTACTTATTTGTTATATGACATATATTGGGATATATTTACCATGAAGTTAGAGTGCAATACAATTATCCCACTGACACTAAGGACATTTGTTTTCGCCTTCAATCACACCGAGATAATAGCTAGTTTTGTTGGAGGACGTATGATTTTAAAGTTGAGAAAGAAAAGTGCATAGCTCAGTCTGTCTGTTTGTATTATTTTAAAAAAGGAAAAGGCGGTAATGGGAAAAAAGGAAAAAGAAGGGAAACGGGGAATGTGTCAAAGAGACAACGACCCAAAGGGGAGTAATAACAACTCAAAGCCACCATAAGATCTTCAATGAACGATGAGGAAACCCCATACCCAACGGCAGGTCAGAGTTGGCCCCTAAATAAAGAGTAATCAAGTTCAGCGAAATAAATATCATCCTAGACTCCCATAGACATAAAGTGAACTAACTAGAAAACAGACAAGACACACAATGGCTTGATAAATTTCCTGACTTAGGACAGGCGCAAACCTGCTGCGGCGGGGTTAAACTAGTTTTATTGGGCCCAAACCTTCCCCCTACAGCCAATGTGATAAATAAAGAAACGTGGACTTGACATCATTTAGAAATGAAAACAATATGATATTAGCCACATCTAAATTTATATTTGTGGACATGGATGGATATTCACGTCATAGAATGGTCATGGATTTTGGAAAGTCCGAAGTCGAAGTTTGTAATGGAGTTCCAAATTATCCTTCCAAGTGTGCCAGGAATTCGATTTCTATCTTGAATCGGAAATAAACAATTATTATTTCCATTATAGAATAATACTGAAATTATAGCATTTATCTTTATCCTTTTTTTTCATAAATTGTTTTCATTACGATACCATCGTTCATATTCCCCATCCAAATAAACATTGTATTATATCATATATCGTACATAAGCTATGTAATGTCAATGTTTGCTAGGTTACCTCATTGCTAGGGCGATCTTTGCCCGTCGGTTCTTTGTTCTCTTTCGACTTAGCATTGTAATTTTTTGTACAAATATCTCCTCTGAAACAAGTGAGCCAACTGAAACATGCATACATCATCACACAATTTACAGTTTATTATGTAACCCAGATAACTTTGTACTGTCAGTACAAAGGTAGTCTCTTTTCATAATACAAAACTATACAAGTCACATAATCAAATGTAAATTCTGTTGCTCTTTATACATGTATATGTCTAAAGGCGTAACCTCTCTTCAGAAGCATTAAAATCAAATGATATGGAATGTAAAAAATGGGTAACAGGAAACACCTACAATGGCTGAAAATTATAATTTTATGCCACAATCTGCCAGGGAAAACCACAGGAAAAACACGAATAAGACAAAAGACAAACATAGACAACGATAGGAACTCGGGACAACCGGACTTGATACCGGCACTAGCAAAACCCAGCGGTAGGGTTGAAACGGTTTATAGGTAACCAAACCTCCCCCTTATCTACCCCGTTTCCCTATAGTATAATAAACACACGAATAAAACCCAAAACAGGTAGACTACCAACTCCATGCCTACAATCTTGAAAGGAAAGAAAAAGACAATACATAGTTTTGAAAGATGGGCCGACAAACTGTCAGCTAGCGCAAGGAGTCTAGTCTGCAGGTAGGACACTGTCGCACTGCGGAAGAAAAATCAAACTCAATACTTACAGAGGGGTTTGGTCAAGAATCATCATAAATTTTAGTAGACATCGGCAGTATCAGTGAGAGGCCAGTATGAGTGCAAAATTTTCAGGTCACTAATTCTCAAAGCTAATTTACAGGATGCAAACTGATTATCTTGTCGATAACCCACCTTCCAAAAATAGTCTGACAGAAGTACTCATTATACAATTGATAATATTCGTACCCCATCCGAGATGACTAATTTTAAACGTAGTTAAACATAAATGTAAAAAAGTGGATAACAGGATACATATACAATTAAAAGGTCAATTGTTCAGAGAACAATTGCAAGGTCTTTCACCAGTTTTTTGGGGAGTCACCGGAGAGCCTCGGTCCAAATGAATCAAATGTAGCCCTTGATATGGTGAACATTTTTGCTGATATAATTTTTCAGCTATCTATTACGGTTATTGGGTTAATATGCTTACAAGGTCAAAGGTCAAGGTCAAAGGTCACCGATGCTGATCACTTTAAACATATGTGTTTACTATATAATCTGTAAGCGTTTAAAAGTTATTCGCAAAAAACCGATTTACGGAAACGCATCAAGGGCTATAACTCAAAAACGGTTCATCGCAGAGTTTTCGTTCAATTGAATCAAATGTAGATCTCATTGAGAGGAACATTTTTGCCATATAATGTTTTCATCAATTTTTTATCGTTTACGAGTTATCGCGATAACAATATTTCAAATAGCCGCCATTTTGAAAATGGCGGACGAAAAATATTTTTGACCATATTTTTGTAATCAGGACTAAAAAAGCTACCTGGAAACCAAATTTCATCAAAATCCGACAACTTTGAGAAATCGACATATTTAGGGGTCAAAAACGCGTAACCGGGGTCGCGACCCAAAAAATTTTTTTTGCATGATAATTCATCCTGAGGATGAGTCCAACATTTTCCTCACCTCAGTTTTTTGATATCGGTTACGGTTTATGAGGAGATCTGATAACAAGCAAAACAGTGTTAGTCGCGAAAAGTGTTCGATTAAACAGGGTCAGTTTTAAATGCAGAATCACATAACAATATCATATACCAAAAATCTTTCCGACATCTCGCAAAATGACTATACACGGAATGATCGAAGAACGGCGGAAGAATAAAAATTAAAAAAAAATAATCAGAACAAAAACTAAAGGCTTTCCACTTGGAAAGTGGAAAGACCTAATAATAATCAGAAGAAATACAATAAGGTCTTTCACTTGTGGTGAAAGACCTTAATGACTGAAAATTATAATTATATACTTTAAACGTATTTTATTGTTCAATAACAAAATTAAACAATTGGATTGGACACAAGTTTTGCAACTTAGAATTGCCCTCTCCGATACATACACAAATTACACATATTTGAACACTAAATACATCAATTTATATAAACAAAATTTCTAATAAATGAAGACAAAGAGAAAGAAAACAAATGGAATTCAAGAAAAAGTAGGAAAATAATAGAAATAATATTCTGATATAGCCATGTCAGTGAAGCGTATAATTAGTATTTGAACAAGTCAAGTACACCCTTCTGATTTATTGAACACGTGGAATATAAAGTGACGATCTGTGTACTGTCGATTAAAAGTGCAACTATACTCATATTGGGTTATATTATTGTTATAATTATGGATTCTTCTGTATAAGTAAGTTGAATTTAATTAACCAAGTTTGTAACAATTTAAGTACTCTATTAATCATTACGCTTTGCTGATAAGATATAATCAAAAGATGTGTGATCGTTCGGAGTCGTTGTATTGTTGTTGTTTACGGGAGACGAAAGTACATTTTAATCACAAAAAACATTTGATATATTTAAATAAGAATGTAGTTGTTTAAGGATATAATTATTTTGGAAATCGTTTGGTGTCTTTAAGGAACTTATGAACTTTTGAAAAAATTGCCATGTTTATTTCATCATGAAGTTGTTCATTTCCATGCAGTAAAATGTTTTTATTTATTTCCAGTCCGCCAAGATCCACTGTATTAAGTTCCGTAAATAAAACATTTCTTTCGACAGAATATTTTACACAATCTAATAAATAATGTTCAACATTTTCATTAATATATCCACATGAGCAAGAAGCATTATGTACTAAATTTGAATGAAACAGATCTCCATTTAATGAACTACAATTGTTACGTAATCTTGTATGTAACACATTCAACTGCCTATCGCCGCTGTAGAAATATTTACGTTTTTTAAGTGATAGAAAATACTTTTGGTGGAGTTTAAACTTAAAAGCCTAAAAAGTTGGCAGTTGACGCAAGTTCAGATCCAATGATTACAGCAGGAAAGTATGATCTCTGATACAATGACAATCTATGAATTGGTTGTGAAATATTTTGGTTATTCCTTAAATTGTAGGGATTTGTTTCAGCAACTGTAGGTGGAACTTGCTCTGTTAAGTAATCAGGTGTTTGATTATTCAAAATTTTATAAAATAACAGTAATTTTTTAACTTCCCGTCTTGTTTCGAGTTTTTCCCAACCAATTTCATTATAGATAGATTTTATACTAGCAAAAGATGGAAGTCCAGTAACAATTCGTGCTGCCTCTAGCTGTACCTTTTCTAGTCGATTTGAATTTACTTGTCCACAATTGTCCCATACTTCCGATGAATATTCTAAAATTGGTCTTATAAATGTAATATATATTTTCTCTAAGTATTCCCTTTTTAATTTGTATTTCAATTTTCTTAAAACATTAAGTTGCTTCGAAGCAGTTTCTATTATCCTATCAATATGTTTATTCCACTTACAGTCGCTGCTAAACACAACCCCAAGGTGTTTGTGAGTTTTAATAGGATGTAATGTAGTTTGGTCAAAATTAAAAGATAAGTTANCCCCCCCCCCCTTGTATCAAAAACCATTATATCCGTTTTACTATAATTGAATTTCAGTTGCCATTTGTTTGACCAGTTTTTCAAAACAGACAAGTCACCATCTATCATATCTTTTAAAGCTGTTTCATCGGTAGCTTCATGACCTATTGATGTATCGTCAGCAAAAAGTCTTCCCAAGCCCACGATATCATCAGTGATATCATTTATAAATATTAAAAATAACAAAGGGCCCAATACTGAGCCCTGGGGCACACCGGATTTCAAATTACCCACTTTAGAGAGCGCATCTTTAATCATAAATTTTTGAGTTCGATCAGATAAATAACTTTTTAACCAATCTAACAATTTATCTTTAATACCATATTTTTCTAATTTGAACAATAGACCTTTAATCCAAACGGTATCAAATGCCTTACTTATATACATAAAAGTAATGCTGGTTACTAATTTAGCTTCCAAGGCAAGTAAAATTTTATTATATAGTTCAATCAACTGATGTGTAGTAGAAAAACCTGGTATAAAACCAGACTGAAATTTATGTAATAAATTATTTTCTATCAAATGATTAAAAATGTGCTTGTAAATTATTTTTTCAAATATTTTCCTCACACAAGAAAGAAGAGAAACGGGTCTGTAATTAGAGGGCAAGGATTTGTCACCAGCTTTAAACAATGGAATAACATGTGCCATTTTCCAGTCTGTTGGGAAAATATTTTCGCTCAATGATTTATTAAAAAGCAAACATAGAGGTTTAGAAATCTCATATTTGACTGAAATTAACATCTTATTACTTATAAAATCAGGTCCTACGGCCTTAATAACATTTAAAGTTGATATTATATCTACTACGTCTTGTTCTGTTATCGATACATCTGACAGAAACCTTCCACATCTCTCATTGAAAACCGGTAAATCCTGATCATGATTGAGCTTATTCGTTATTGAACAAAAATAATTATTCAAAATATCTGCCTTTTTATCAGCTTCGTACCAAAGATTAAAATTATTCAGAGGGTCACTAAGAGGAGGTAAATCATTTGAAGAATGATCGTTTTTCAATAACAAATGAATTGTTTTCCAATACATTTTACTATTAACTGATTTAAGTTCGTCAAGATTGTCGTTAACATTTTCTAAAAATTTCTTTTTTGATTGTTTCTTTAAATTATTAACCCTATTTCGTTGAGTTTTATAGTTAGTTTCTGCAGTTTCCGTTTTTGTACGTAAAAAAATCTTCCGTAGTCTATCTCGCTTCCGTGATTCACGTCGTAAATTTGAATCATACCAAACTTTGTCATCACTTCTAATAGTAACCTCTTTAGTGGGAATACACATTATAGCTATTTCCAAAACAGAACTAGTAAAATTAGAACATGCAATATTTACATCGCTTGTATTACTTATAACATAAGATTGTCCCAATCTATATCTGAATTTTTTTGGTTCATAAGTGGATAATCTCCCCTTTTGTAATCCCAAACAATACGTTTAAATGTTCTTTTATGAGTATATCCACAACCAATACTAATATAAGTACCATTATGATCACTAATTTCTCGATCAATAGGTATTGTGTCACAATCAACTACTGGAATAGAATCGGTAACTAAAATTGGGTCTAAAAGTGAAACATTACCGGTATATCTGTCAAAATGTGTAGGTTTAGTTATCATATTTACTAACCCATGAATAACAATAATATCTTTAATGTTTTGAGGAAGTAATGCCAAGAAATTCTTATTTATATCCCCTAAGCAAATAATATTACTATTCTCATCTTGAGCCTTATTCAACATAAGTTCAAAATATTGCCAATAGAACACATGTGATTGTCTCTCCGATCTGTAATTTATATTAACTAATATAGACTGTAATTTGGTTTTTATTTCGAACCACATGCTTTCAACATTTTCATGTTCTAAATCCTCCCTCCTTGTAATATATACAGAAGTTTTATAGTATGCAGATATCCCCCCTCCATGAAAATCTCTGTCCCTTCTCGACTTTAATTCAAAACCCTCAATTTGTACATCATCGTCTGAAACTTGACCATCAAGATGGGTTTCAGTGAAAAATAACACATCAAAATCTTGAACCACATCAGCAATATAGTTAATTTTATTTCTAATACTTCTAATGTTGACGTGAAAAATTGACAAAACAGAATCAGTAATATCCGGTGTATCCCCAGGACCGGGATTTGTTTCTATATCACCACATAACATCAAAAGGGTACTTACAATCAAACAATATGTCATGAAGCTATATTTAGTTCTGAACTTGTTCAAAAGGCTGTCAAATAATTTTGATTTCTGTTT
>MJUU01045081.1:100405-136088 GCA_002080025.1 Modiolus philippinarum
AAAAAACAAAAACTAAACGACAGAGAGAGAAAACAAAGGGATTTAAATATGTCATTAATTTACAGACAACAGTGGTCGATATTTAATTACATGTGAAAAAAAAATCATTAGGATAATTGAAAAAAACTACATATATAAAGAAATTATGAGTGATTCAATTTGCTCACAAAAGACAAGTTTAAAGCTTAGTTCGAAAGCAATGCATTATAAAGTGTCATTGTATCACAATCAATTTGTCATGTAGTTTGGAAATTAACCAAAATAACAACATTAAACATCATAATATACCAAACCATTACACACATAACATATAACATACAACATAATGCACTATATCCAGAGACATAAGTCTCTGCAATATTTAATAGCAATAGATATGACCATAATCGTTTTGTACAAACACAACAGCTATCATTTATATGCAGGGAATACCGGTAAATGTAGGCAGTAAATGGAACAAAAATGTTTAGAGATTGGATGAACAATGTACAAATAACCGGGCAACAGCACATATGGCACTTGATTCAAGTTAACCGGATATTTGTACACTATTCATCTCAATATATATTATATAAAAAGTAAATAGAAATGATGTGTACATGTTTGTAAACAAAAGCACGTGCGTCACATGTTTAGTAACATGTATAACTTCGTGTTCGTATTCATTTGATGGCAAACGTAGTTTTTTAAGAGTATCACATTTTTCAAGAAAAAAAAAATAAATAAATCGTAAATTTTAAAAAGAAATGTACCCAATAGTTGACCTGCTCTTGTTGACAAACAAATAAAACACGTGATTACTCGTTGACGCCGTTTACAGGTAAAAAAATATATGTAAGACCTGTAATATTATTAAACAGGTTTCGAGTTTGATGTATTACATACTTACCACAAAAGGATTTAATAATGGTAAAAATGGAAACATATATGTTCTGCACAACCTGAACCTATTACATTAAATTATCACCAGATTTTTTCCCCAATTGTCTATATATCTTTCGGAACAGGCAAGGAATGTGTAACACTGGAAAGCGAATAAAGTGCTGTTTTGACCTTTTTCCTATTTCCATTTACGTCGGTGTATAATTATATGCCACTATCTGCCATGGAACTCGGCGATAAGACAAAAGACAATGTTAAGAACTCGGGACAACCGGACTTTGTACCGACACTAGCAAAAGCCAGCGGTAGGGTTGAACCGGTTTATAAGAACATGTGAGAAATACATTCAAAGATCCTTACCACTCAAAACACTGGAATTGTTCATAAAAGTAGTTTGACTGGTTTATTTGGAATTTCATTTACCATTTTTGTGTCCTAATCGGTCACAACTGAGCAACAAAGCGTAACACTGGAAATTCATTAATGAATTTTCTCATCTGAAACCACTGTACCATTTAGAATTTGTATGGACTTTATCTCAATGATGCTATAATTCTTCACTTTAAATATATAAACGGTCGGTTATAATTAGATAAACTGACAAAATATAGTGGCTTAAAAATGATATATTCCGCTCTAAATGTACACTAGTTGAAGAATGAGTTTTTTGCTGGAAATCTTTGAGATACACATTCCAAAAGCACACAGTCCTTAGATTATACTCTTTCTATCATTAGATTAATCTGTTCATTGCCAAGAAAATACTATAGCAGAAAAGTTTATACATGATTAGGCAGTCATCTTCAATGTTCGAAATGCAGGCTCTCACCGTTCATTGAAGATCTTATGGTGGCTTTGAGTTGTTATTACTCCCATTTGGGTCGTTGGCTCTTTGACACATTCCCCGTTTCCCTTATTTTTTTCTATCTTGAGAGCTAATGGTAATTGATGCAATATAGTTCTGAATCGTGCTTTTATACCGTTCACACCGTAGATGCACTCTCTCGAGGAAACAATAAACTTTGGACTAGCATTTCTTTCTTCAATATTTAGCTCTGAATTTGTCCCTTTGATGGACGATTTCTCTAAATATGCACAAATGTTCATTAACAATGTTAAATGGGTACTGATATATCCGCTTCCAGAGATTGATATCCAGGTGCGTTACAATTGTGCTGTTTGTACATATTTGCAGATAAACATTCCAATTCATACAACTTTATGCTCAATTAAGCCGTTTTATATTAGTATACCTCATGTAAATTCCTGCCTTCTCGTTGGGTAAATATAGTTTCCATAACGAGAACCAGTTGATTATGAAATTTCTCACATTGAGTCAAATAAATTTTCAAATGTTTGAAAGCGAGGCTCGCCGAGCTTTTAAACATTTGAAAATTTATTTAACGAGATGTGAGAGATTTCATAATTAACGTGTTTAAGTTGTGGAAATTGTTTCTCTTATGACTGACGAAAAACACAGAGGATTGTATTCCGAATAAATTTGGCAGGAAATTTCACGTAACTTGTTCTCCTCTCTAGAGAGGAGAACAAATGTTTCCACACCGTTCAGGAAATGTGAAAACTGGTTGGAAATTAGAGAAGAGGTATTTGTCAGTTTAGTCTAACACAGTTAACAATAAACATTGTTCATGGATCAAATATTTTCAATAGCGATTGATATTACAAAATTAGTATATTAAAATAAATAACATAAAGCCGAGAGGGTTTCGATTATTACCCTTCGAAATAAATATTATAAACCTCGATTTCGGGTTTCTCGGGGGTACCAATCTGCCGTGTCATACTCCTACTTACAGTGCTTTGGAAGAATATATTATCTTATCATCTTCGATCGCGAATTTGATTTTGAGAGTGTATGAACATAATCACTTTCAGAAAACAGCAACATCAATTTGGTTCTTCGAGTTCATCGAAATAAATTTTTACAAAAGAGTTAGAAAACTCTAAGCATATAACAGAATCTCCAGCACACAAAAGTACAGCATTAGTCATCATTTACTGAACTTGACTACAAAAGCAAATCAATTTGTTCCCGTGCATGTGGATAATAACAAAACTTTTTTTGCAATTATTGCAGGTCTTGAATCATATCCTTAAAACGATGGAAAAATCGTTGTTTTCGGAATATTTAATTCTATTACAGTAAGGTGCTTTAGTTTTTGAAATTGTCAGAATTAAAATTAATTGCAACTTCGGTGGTTTGATATTGTAATAAGTATACCAATGTACTCCGCAAAATATGTACTCGTGGAAAAAAAGATAAAAACAAAATATATCTTTAACGGGATATTGTTGCGATCTTTGGAATGGTCATACATTGTACTTGAATACAGAGTATATTGATTTTGTTTCTCGATATTAATAGCCGGCTTGCTGAAATGCAAAGTAGGTTTCAGGCATCCAATATTACTTTCAGAATGATGTCTGGCCTTGGGACCAAATAACTAAGGAATCTCTCCCTCTCGCATTTATCTGCCCTTAGCTGATTTTTGGCTTAACTTTTAAGATCCTACCGATAATTTGTTCTCGTTAGCTTTAACGCATATTTCTAATTTCCAGATGTTTTGATTTGATCTGCACTGAAGAGACATAAGGTGTCGAAAGATGTCGCATATACAGGAAGTAAATTAATAGTATTTTCAGTATTTTGTTATTCAATGGTTTTCAAATCCGTATCCTAAGGAAGGCGTCAACAAGAATAAGCAATGTTTGTCTTGAAACCAGGTCAATATTTGAGCTTACAGGACAATAAGGGTTAGCACATGTTTTACACACTTTCCCTGACAACTTGAACAAACGGCCAACTGCAAATGTGTCGACCCCCTCTGTCTTATTTTACCTAATCCAGATTAATGCACTAAAAAGGCGGAATTTGTATTGCCTTAATCCATCTGTTTCTTTATTGAAAAGGGTTTACAACTGCCTACAATCTATGGAAAGAAGTTCCATATGCCACTTTCAACGTTAACATCTTTCATTGGTCTTTGAAAGGCCAAGTCGTTGTCATCCTTGATACTGATTTGTTAATTCAGTTGTTGCTAATACGTGTTGTAATTGGTGTAACCATCGTCATTTCCCCGGCAAATTGGTTAGGGTCATTTGTTGTAGAGAAGTTGCCCTAAAGTTTTCGTTTCATACAACTGTATTTTGGTTTGATATGATCTTAAAATTCCATGACATTTCGAAACATTTCCAATTATAGTATACATTTGTTTCTCTTTTTTCTTCTTGTGAAATTTCTTTTGTGATTTGCTTTTGTATTATCAGTATGATGATGCAATAGCAGTTTTGACAGTTTTGATAGGATTATAAACTTGTAACAACAAACCATCAAATCTTTCTTTTTCTTGATGCTTATTAATGTTCTGAACACATTAGTTGTAGATTTCAAATTAATGCAATATTTAAAAACATCACGTCGCAATAACCCTACGAGTCAAGTGTAAGTCAAAGTGAATGCTATAAGCCGTGTTGCCAAGTAAATCGGTATTTTTGTGGACAGGGAAGAGTAGCCTACCGATATTCTATAACCATTCAAAAAGCCCTTACAAAGCTGTCCGGTCTCACAAGTATTACCCACAGCATAGCAGCTCTAAAAAAACTGTCAGGTCTCACAAGTATTACCATAGCATAGCAGCCCTTAAAACTGTCCGGTCTCACAAGTATTTCCCACAGCATAGAAGCCATTTAAGCGCTTTCTGGTCTCACAAGTATAACCCATAGCAAAGCAGCCCTTAAAAACTGTCTGGTCTCACAATGTACACTCATGATAAAGTTAGAGGATGGAATAAAACATCAAAGTTATGTCTTTCGGGCTCTATTGGAGTTTTAATATAAAAACACTATTTTTGCATTCATATGCAGCTTCCAGAAGGAGTTAAAGCGGACGTTCACAGGGGTAAACCCTGTAACCCTTAGACAAAACCAATTAAAATCCTTGATACGTGTTAATTCTCTAACCCTCAAATAGTGTTAAGGTAAACTTTTGAAAAAGCTAAGTAATCTCTAGTTTTCAAACATTAACAACGACAAACAGCTACCATAATTATCTTTAACAAAGACAAACTTTAACTTAACAAACAACAGAAAAAACTAAAGAACTAACAGTGTTAACTCCAAAAAACCTGAAAGTGACATCAGGTGCTCCGGAAGGGTAAGCATGTGTAATCAATGTCAATTTCAACTTGCAATGATGATAGTGGTGTCATCATTAGTAGTTTTGTTTGTCTTTATGTAATTGCGGAACTGATGTTATGTTTTGCCCATGATTGTTTACGGAGAATCTTAGAACACGATTAAAACAACATGTGTTTAGGTTGTTTTTGCCACTTTAAAAAGTACTATAGCGGAAATATTTACATAGATATTGTTGAATTTGACAATTTCAATAGATATACTTAAAAATTACATATTGCAAATTTCTGCTATGAGAAAAACAAACCATTATACTCCGCGCTTCTATAGGAAGCAACGCAACCTATAAACTGCATATTTATGTCGTGAGCAAAACAAATGATTGATTGATTGCTTGTATCAAGAATAGAAAACACAGTCCACATGCTTTATCCTGAACATAAATAAAAGGCCATGCCGAGCGCAGCATGATACGACCGCAGCATGTCGTCCACTGAAATTTGAAAAAAGTGTAATTTAAAGCGAGTATGGACAAACGAAAGAGCTTGACACAATAATTAGAAGGACGCAATAAGGAGATTGACCCAGTAATTAGCTGGACACAAACTAGGGAAAATAAAAATTAGCCCTTATGACTCCTTATGATTCCTCTTTGACCCTTTATAGCTAAGAAACGGTAAGAGCTACGCCCAATTCATTGACATACTGCTGAAAGCTTATATCAAGAGGAATCCAAAGAAAAAAAAACATCAAAATGCGATGAAAAATAAAAATTTTAGTTAATCTGCAAATTTGCAGTTTTGGCCCCTGTGAACCCTTATAGCACGGAAATGGTAAGAGCTACGCCAAATCCATTGACACACTACTGAAAGCTTGTATCAAGAGGAATCCAAAGAAAAAAATCCCATCGAAATCCGATGAAAAAAAAACTTAACAGCAATCTGCAAATTTGAAGTTGTGGCCCCTTTGAACCCTTATAGCTCGGAAACAGTAAAAGCTACGCAAAATCCGTTGACATATTTCTGAAAGCTTACATCAAGAGGAATCCAAAGAAAAACATCCCATCGAAATCCGATGAAAAATAAAAAAATTAGGTTATCTGTAAATTTATGATTTTGGCCCCCTTCGGCCCCTCATAGCTCGGAAACGGTAAAAGCTATGCCAAATCCGTTGACATATAACTGAAAGCTTACATCAAGAGGAATCCAAAGAAAAAAATCCCATCGAAATCCGATGAAAAATAAAAATTTTAGGTTATCTGTAAATTTATGATTTTGGCCCCTTTGGCCCCTCATAGCTGGGTAAGGAAACAAGTTACCAAAAATCTAATAGTGGAGCGCTGTGTTAATTTTTCATAAGGAATCCTTTGGAAAAAATTGCATTAAAATCGGACTAAAAATTAAAAAAAAATAAATTTTTGAAATTCGCCCATTCTGGGCCCCATTTATCTCGTGAACGGTACATGCTACGTGAAAATCGTTGGCATATTCCAGTTTGGAAATTTTCTAAGGAGTTTACTGAAAAAACCCCATCAAAATCCGATAAATAATAAAGATTCTACAGTCAAATATGTGAAAACACCTAATTTAACCCCTTTTGGCCCCTTTTTCTTAAACGGGTGGGGCCACAAACCCGAAATTAAAACCCGGGATTGCCATTATGCCAAGAAACAACATACTGAAATTTGAATATGATCCGTCCACTAGAAACAAAGTTATGCTGAATACAGACGCCAACGCCGACGCCAACGACTGCGCCATACCATAATACGACCGCAAAATTTTTGCGTTCGTATAAAAACTACGAATTGAATACATTGAATATTAAAAAATAAACTCAAAATGTCTCTATCGTAGACAGAAGAATACTACATACTGGTATATATTTATGTTTGTATCTTTTACGAACAAAAAACTTTACTGCAAACTTAAAGTTTTGTCACCGACATAACAGACTTCTTTCAAAACCAAGTCAATCATGACACACAGAAATGATTATTTTCTCCGGATCATCAGTACAGAGGATTTCAGCGATCTGTTCCAGCTATTTGTCCAATGGTACCATCTAAATCCTTTGGAGGACGACCCATTGTATTGGCCATTTACAGCTGCGTAATAATCACATTGCGTATATCTACCATATCTGTACTGAATACTATTATACCACCATCCAACACCTCCATAAGTTTGTGGACAATTAGAACCTTGGTTATCTTTGTCATAAGTTGAAAAATACACGTTGTTCACCTGTCCACAAAACGAGTCTCCTAAAACGTATAATGAAAATAAATGAATTGTTGATTGCCAACTAAAGTGATATCGATATTACTTGAAAAGGAAAGATAACATGACAATGTATCGCAAAAAAATCTCCGTGAAGTTTTGTTAAATGAATAAGGTTGAAAAAAGAGGCATAAAACGAATTTTAAGACTTTATATTTGATCGTTTTTATATTTGATCGTTTTTATCAATGATGATATATTTAAAAAAATATACTGTTATTAATATATGTTTTCAAATTGAATATGTGTACGGGGCAAAAATGAAGACACACATACAGATGAACAATACGGACCCAATCAAAACCATTGGTGAAACCAGTTGCATCGGTAGAGTAAGCATCTTATGCTTCTTATAAGACACCTAACGTGTTGAACATGTCAACTCCGGTAGTAAAGTCAAATCCGGTAGAGGAAAAAAAAACTTTAGTTGTAAAGGGAAATTTCTGTTGTTATCTGGGAAATAGATATCCAATATGATCCACAAAATCGTGATGTCCACCTTACAACTTCCGTAGTTATGACTTTAAATTATTTGTTACATACCCTTACTTAGGTAGTCAATTTTAAGCTAGCTCTATTCAGGAATTCAAGGTATTTACCACAAGCCCTTGAGAAGCGAATGAGCTGTGAGATGTAAACTCCATATTCTAGCTCTTTTTGAATCTTGCTACGAAGATTTTGGAAAAGTGAAGTCAAAACGTTTGTCATACAGCCTAGTTTGACTATTTGGCTGGTGATTACCTTAGCCGAGGGTATTCGTCAGACAAATAGTCAGACTTGTCTGACATGAAAAATTACCTTGCGTTTTATAGAAAATTACTGTTTTTATCAAAATTTTAAACCCTTCAAAATTCTTAGGCTTCATTCCTTGTATTGCACTCGGCGGATGTCCTTGGTACTGAATTTGGCCTCCTATTTTGATAGTTTTAGTAATGAGTACTTCTCTTTTTAATACTTTTGGATTATGGCTTCCCATATTGTTTGATTTTAATACTGACTTTAATTTCGACCTCTTTTGGATAGATAAGATGAAGAAAATCACCAAAGGAAGGATTGTTTAGTAATAAATATCATCTATATAATGGAAGCTAAAATTAAAGGACTGGGCCAGTTTTCTATATATCTTAATTGTGAAGAAGCCCTTCAATGAATTCAGCCTCGTAAGAACGGAGAAACAGATCGGCTAAAAGAGGTGCACAGTTTGTGCCTGTTGGAATTCCGATGGTGTTTTGAAAAACAAGTCCTCCGAACGGGACAAATATATTGTCGATCAGAAACTCTAACTTTTTTACTTCTTCATCGGTGTAATTTTTTTCTGTGATTTGGCAAAGTATGCTTGTTCTCTGCCTATAACAATGTACTCATATCTTCGTTCGCCGTTCTTACTGTAGAAACATCTATCAATCATATCTTTCAGACGAGATTTCAGTTGTTCAAGAAGAATCGGAGTATAAAGTGGGAAGAAGTCAAAAGTTTTAATGCTGTTACAGTGCGATAATGATCTCGATTTTAAGCAAGCAGATCGTAATTTGTTTTTATGTGCACATTTCATTTACACCACTCCTTGAAAAGCTAAGTATCATTTTTTTAAGGCCTTCTTTAACGGATTTCGGGATGGAGGTCAAGAGCTTAGAAACAGGTTCTGTAGAAAATTTTGCAGATCCAGCGATGTACTGTTTGGTACCCAGTACAAAGAAAGGAGATATCAGTGTCCTTATCTTTGGTTGAAATCATAAAGGAAAGCAAAACAGATATATGGTTCTGTTATAAAGTTATCTCCTACTTCATATTCTATCTGGCTGTGTGACGGGTGCCATGAGTGGAGCAGATCATGCTTACCCTTCTGGGGCACCTGATAATACCTCAGTTTTTTAGGGTTCATACTGCTAGTGCTTTAGTTGAGTGACATTCTTGTTCATTTTTGTTTATTTGTTTTGTCTTCGTCATACTGTCTCAATTCGTGTTGGATGTGAATCGCAATGACTTTGGATTAATGATTTCAGAATTCCCCCTTTTCTCGTTCTTGCTTCGGTATTCGTTTGCCGATGTAGTCCGGCTGTCCCGAATTTCTATCGTTGTTTACGTTTGTCTTTTGTATTTTTAATTGTGGGTTTTTTTCTTGCGCAGCTCCTATTTCATTTGTGGCATGCGGCTATGTTTTTCGGCCATTGTAGGTGTTTCCTGTTTTCTTTTTTATTCTATCCTACTTAGAAATAGTAGCTGTGCAGGTTGGATTGTCTTGGGGGTTACCAATGCCTAGTTCTTTCTTTAAACATTCAACGTAATGATTTTTACACATGAAATAACAAAATTCCGAGGTAACTGCTAACTTAGTTTCTGCCTATGCGCATTTCGACAACTTGTTTGTTATTAGGGGCCTTATCTGCCGGAACGTCATATTTGCCATGAATGGAGGACAAGTATCGGTAATATCGGCATTTCGGAAAATGGATGATGCTTTAGTTTTCATTGATATTCGTAGCCGACAAATACGTTTAAGAATCATGGACCTCACAGCCTAAATGTACCCCCAAAGAAAATCAAGGTCTTCATCTTGTATGCTTTTAATCATGTAGTCTTTTTGTCGGGCTATGGATGACAGCTATTGTTAGAACACTTTGACAGTTAAGTTTATGTTTGTTGACAATCCCGCATCCATGGGTCAAAGGGAAAAAAGACTTGGATGTAGAGATGCCCAGCAATAAGTAATGAATTCCGCTCAAACCAGTGCTTGGGGCCGTCTTGAACTTGCTATGAGGTATGAGTAATGAGTAATGTTGAAGGCCTTATGGTGATTTCAAGATGAAGAACAACAATTAAAGCGTTGTTCAATTGCTTGGTTTTACCATACAATTGTAGGAATTTTGTCTCATTTGCATTTACTCCATATCCTTTCATTGTTAACATATTACTGTATTGTTTCATACGACATTCAGTCAAAGGATACAATAAAGATTTTTTGAAAAAATGAATAAAAAGTTGCCAAATAAACTTAAATGGTATATATTACTGTTCAAGTTGTAAATTCATGTAATGCGGTGATCTTTCATTCGTGTTCTTTGAATTATTTGTGGGTTAAATACAGACGAAATTAACATCCGGCAGACTGATTAATTGGAAATAAGGTAATTATGTTAGATGTCTTCAGTTTTGACTATTAACCTGTTACCTGAAAACATGTCCAACGAATTTAATACTTAATAAAATCAAGAATTAAACATATACTAGTATATTAAAACTTTGTTTTCTTTCATCAATCTACCAAACCAAATGAAAAAACTTATTATAAGAATATAGTTATAATCTAATTTATTTGTTAAATTGCAGATTTTCTAACGCTGGTTTGTAACCTCACTTTTTACAGATTAAACAGCTCATGCATACTTTAATTCAAATCGATTAGATTATGGAAGCATTTTGGACTTAACGTTATTTGAAAGAAAGAATAACAGTTATCAGTAATTTGTATGGATTTCCTTTGATCTACAGAGACTGATAATCCCAGTATCAGCGAACTGGACATTATCACGAAATTATTGGGTCACTGTGAAGGCGTCATGCGCGGGTTGCTAAGCTGACGTCATGTTGTGTACTATTTGTCGTGTTCATACGCTTAAGACGTTGAATGAAGAATGCATTTAAATTGCAATAAACAATAGATTAACGTTGCATAAATAGAAATCTGAGTTTATCTCAATCTGTCTTAGAGTTCTGTTTTTGATACGGACTTTATCACGGCGTAACGCATCGAGCTCGCCCTAGCGGGCTCACTTGATACTGGCCGTGATAAAGTCCGTATCAAATACAAAATGTCCTATATTCCATATTTAACACCTACAAAGGCAAAGAATTCCAATCAAAAGCCAGAATTTATAAGGGAACTTCATCAGAAAAGCAAATATGAAAGACAAAATACAAGTGTAAATAACGTTAGGAACTTGGGACAGCCGACACTAGTAAAATCTAGAGGTGGAGTTAAACATGTTTATGGGTACTCATCCCGTTTTCCTACAGCATAATAAAAATACGAGTAAAACCAAATAATGGTAGGTTATTAGCTTTAAGGACACTATTTGAAAAAGAAAACAATGAAATGAAAGTAATTAAGAAAGAGAGGTCAAAGAGTGCCCGCCGCTATACTGCCGACTAGCCCAAAGAGACTAATTTGCTGGTAAAACAATGTCGCACTATGGCAGAAAAATTACATTCAAAACTTCTCGATGCAGAGAGTTATTAAGTATTAAAGTAGACATCGGTGAAAAGTCATTATACGTGTAAAATTGGATACCAAATCAATTTAAAGGATTCGTGTAGAATATCATAGCAGAATCCACTACAATATAAAGAATGTAAACGACTTTAATAAACGTCACCTTACTATCACATCACAACTTTTACAACGAGGTTACAGACTAAATACTTTTAGTTAATTTTATAAAAGATATGAACATTCAATATCTTATTATGGTGTGACTTTCAAACATCTTATTGAAAAGAGCATTTCTCATCCTCGCTTTACGGGAATGTTGTAAAAATGTCAGAAACTGTTAAAAATACATTTTGTGCCCATGGAATTCCAATTACGTCTTGATGACCAATGGTGCTAAAACAAACAAATATATTTTCTAGCAAGAGAGCCAGTCCCTTAATCAAAACATGTCAAGGAAAAAATATTCTTGAAAGTAATGTCTGAGGAAAATAAATGTTTATGCTTACAGCAAATGAACTAAATACCAGAAAATTTAAAAGACTTTTAAATAAATTTCATTTGGATTAAGTTATTCGGTAGGGCTTTACAAAGTGTAGAAAAATCAAAACTGTCAATAGATGAAACTGGTCTTATAATTGATTGTTATTTATCTGAATCTTCTTGACATATTTTCTACAAGTATCTTATTAAATTTGTACCTATTCTTTTACATTAGTAAGAGCACTTGTTAAGGTAGCACAACAGTCTTCTGAAGAAAATTTTCGGTCCCTGACTTTGAAAACCTGTAACTTTGTTATTAATAAAGATACAATGACAAACCAGGTATCAAATTTAAGGAAAATGACCAAATTTGCTCTTAATGAGCAAATTTCTTTTGAAAATAACTTTTACATCTTTACAGGTAGCTGAATTCTGTTTGCTTTATCTGAAAGATCCATTAAAATGCAACAAAACCATGTCTCAGATTTTTGATATATGGTCTGGTTTAAAATTGAATTAATTTTAAATTTTGAAAAAGCAAAATATCTTAGAGTTAAAATTTGAAATTAATTTAATTTTAAACCAGACCAGATAAACCAGATAAAGCAAACAGAATTCAGCTATCTGTAAAGATGTTAAAGTTATTCCCATTTTAAAAAAAAATATTTCCCCAGAAATCAAATTTTTGCCAAATATGATAAATTAGACATTGATACTTAAAAGGAATACTCTTTAAATGAACATTAAGATTCAATTAAATCATTTTCCTTTTATTTGATACCTCGTTTGTTATTGTATCTTTATTAATAACAAAGTTACAGGCTTTCAAAGTCAAGGACCGTAAATTTTCTTCAGAAGACTGTTGTGCTACCTTAAATGGATGGATAAGTTAGTGGATCACCGGAGAGAGAAATAATGGATGTTTGTAGGGATTTTTAAGCTAAGGAACTAATTACATAGTAGGTAAGGTATTATTTTGAGGTGGAACTTTTGCATTTTTGTATCCTTGTAATGTTGTTTGCGTTTGCTTAGTGTTTTATCGTAACAGTTAGTACTTGTGCAAGTGCTCGACTTGGTCATTTCGTCTTATTGGACATCAATATGGTATTTATTTAAATGACAACAAACCCAATTTTAATATATATACATGCATTACGAATTTCTCGATACGCACTTTCAAACGAAAAGATGGACGGACATGCCGACCACGATTTCAGAGAATGTTTGTTAATTGAGTTTCAGTGCAAATAAGATAAAAACAGGTATTCACATCTAGTGCAAGTAGAGTTAGTATTTATCACATTGATTCCAATAAATCGTATCAAGGGGAAGACTGTGATCGAATCGTAAACTGGAAATGCATTTGAATTTCGAAGACATTCGTTTCAGGAAACAGCAGGGATACTTTTCAAGTCTAATTGTGCGCCACTTTGGCTGAACCATCCTTTGACTTGAACGACTCATACTAAGGAAAGCTTAGAAAAAAACATAACGGCAACGTTTTTATTGACCAATCATCAGTTTGAAGGAAATCTTAACCAAAACAGCAATACAAATTTAAATAATGTCTCTGTATGAATCCCATCAAAAACCTACAATAATTGTGAAATTTTTTTCTTTCTGATACTGAATTTCATACATTTAAATCACAATATTTCATAAAGGCTCTCATTGGGCGTTTACATTTAATAACACATTCGAATTTTTTTGTCAACAGAGAAAAGATACTCTCTAGAAATCCTACATGTCAAGATGCTGTTCAACCACTGTTGCAATTGTCACTGCCAATGTTCTGTTACACTAGTGAAATTTTCAGCAGATTAATAGTGTTTTTTTGGACTAAAATACAACAAAGATGACTTAACCGCGCACTTTTTGTTGGAAGTGTTACAGGTACCAGATCAAGCTCAAGTATAAATTTTAGGAGTACTAGATGATATCAAGAGCTTTTCAACAGTGCTTTATACGTGTGGTATTCAAGATCACTTGTTTTTTTTACTTTGATTACCAAGTTTTCACACAAATTGCCAGTTTTTGGATTCGTTTACTTTTATTGTTCCTTTTAGCTGTGTAAAAAGATAAGTTTACTCATATATGTTATTAATAGCAAAGCTCTTGGTCTTGGCCTTTTTGGAAAGAAGTTGAAACTTGGCATGGCCAATTTGACAAAAAATGCATGTTAACATGTAACATGTATGTGTTATGAGCTAACATATGTGTTATGGTCTCATGATCATTTACTCCATATCCTATTCTGAAATATTTAAATGTAATGACACCGTTTATTTCTGTAATTCTAAACTTCGACAGAATATATGAAAAGATACATCTTGATGGAATTTACAAAGACAAATTAACTAGTCAACAATTTTATTTTTGCCTGTGTATTTTTTTGAGTTTGTTTTTATGATTTATTCACATAGACACGATAATATATCAATGGCCTAATTATATGAATACAGGTATAGCTGTATACCAAAGCTACTCATGTCACTTTAAATTTACTTTCCGCAAATTTTCGACAAATATTGTCTTTTCGTTGCATATAAAATCATAAAGTTAGCAAAAACAAAAAAAAACAGCTTATAAGCTGGTAGAGAACAAATACTCAAGATGACCAAAACGGAAAGGCCAAATGGAGATTGTACGAGAAAGGGCACTCATTTGTTTAAAGTGTGACATTCAATAATTTGATATTGATAAATAAATTCTCGATAGAGCCAGGAACAATGTATCGCTCGAAAACACACCAGGGACTTGTGGGGCGCGGAGGAGGGAGAGACTTAGTGGTAACAAATAACTAAATACTGAAGTATCGTAAATTGGAATTCTGCAGAAGGTCTTTCTATCATTTAATGTCTCTTCAGTGCATATCGAATCAAAACACTTTGAAGACTGGAAACAAAGAAATGTTCATAAGTATTCCGCTTTGTTATTTAAAAAAAAAACTTTTAACATTCTTCAGTAAAGGAAAAAAATATTATTGTGAAATAAAAAAAAAATGAAATTTAAAAATGACAAACGAAAATACTGAACAGAATTGTCAAGAGCCGAAATTCAAAAAGCAAAAACATTAACCAAGTGTAAAAACAACGGGAAAAGTTGTCAACTGCGATGTTTCTGACTCGGTACAAGCATTTCAAAAGAAATGGTGGGTTAAACCGGTTTTATGGCTCGCCAAACCCCCCAATACGTTGCGGAAATGTCCGGTAGTAGCTACACAAAAAATTTATTTAAAGATCGTAGACAGTGACAAATGTCTAAATACCGAAGTTACTGCGAATTTAAATTCTGCATGCGCATTTCGATAATTTATGCCTCTACAGTGTAGATAATATCTAAACTCAAAGATGTTTTAAAACTGATGGAGAACAAATAACCAATATGATCTAAATGTAAAGCCAAAATCAGCTAAGGACAGAGCTTTGAATGAGGGAGATACTTTTAGTTTTCAAAAAAAAATTACAAAAAATTAAATATTGTAAGGTTCCAAATAGAATCGGCTTTCGGCTCAAGAAATGTTCATCCCAGTGCTAAGTAAAAAATGAATCTTAAATCGGACAGAATTTTTTCCTCAAGGATCTAATGATCTATTAACTAACTTTTAATGACCGCATGAGACGAATTTTTTTGAAGCCTTGGTTAATGAAGTGGTAACAGAGATAACTATGCCTTATGAGAAAGTTTGTTGGTGTTAACTTTCGCGCAACGAAACAACATACTCTTATATGAAGAGTGTATTCTTGTTATTGCAATGTGGATTTTTAGTGTTTACCTTAAGGATGTAGTAAGGTGAAATTTTATAAATCTACGATTTAAATGGATACCCTTAATGGAAAGAGCATTGTTGAAGGAATAAAGTAAGATAAAAATATTGATTGGTTGGGGCCTTGTTTTCAAGATATTTCACATTTTAAAAAATGACATGAAAGGCTCCCTTGGACTTTTACCTTAGTATAGTATGGACACACTATTGATTTGTTTCACATGGAAGGAAAATCTACAATCTAATACAATCTTGCTTACTGACTTAAAGTGAGCTTCTGCAGACTTTGATGACTAGTAAATAGGGTGTAATGGGGCAAAACATTTTACATAGAAATACCGGATAAAGTAAGACAAATCCGAACGACTTTTACAAACTGCAAAAACCTCACCTTACTACATTCTTAGATAGTTTGAAAGCAATTTCTAAGGTTTCGGAAAATTCCTTGACCTTCACCATCTGAATGCATTTCTGTATGCATTTGTTTACAAATATTTTACCTGCATTTCCACTGTAACCCGAACATTTTAACATGTAGTTTTTAGCTTCGTTTTCTATTCGAAATGATGAATAATTAGCATATGCAACATTATTGATCTTGTCTTCTATGTATACACTTAACTCATGGTAGCCGTCAGTAGACATCAGATGGATAATGTGGTTTCCTGTAATAAAAAAAACTTCAGCATCTATTATATTCAAGTTTAGTTGAAACATATTTCTATTGCTGAAACGCGAATTTGGATCATACTAAACGCTCCATGATTTAGTCGACAAACAAATAAGTGAGATCGATCTATATTTGGAAGGGGAAAAACTGTCACCTTGGAATGATATTTGTTAATATCCATTGACGTAGAAACTTAATTGTTAAAAAAATTTTATTGGGATATAGCTATTTTCCAAGAGCTTAACTGAAATATTTTGTGGCAATATGCTTTTTGAGGTCTTATGTTTTTATTGCATCAACGAAGTGGCATATGTTAATCTCTTTATTCTGAATCATATTATTAGCAAAATTGCATAAAAAACAGTTTTCGTGATACTGTACACATGTTTCAAGGAGTAACCTCTCATCAGCAGCATTAAAATCAAATAATATGGAAAGCCATAACCCAAAAGTAGTAAAAAAAAGAAGTTTTTAATATCAGGAAGAGGGTTATTTTCATCATTAAGAGTTTAGAAAGAAGTAAAATATTTATTAGGAAGTAAACATTTCTCATTGTCCTTATACACTTTGTCATCGAAACGATTCATTTGTAAAATATTTTGAAGTTAAGGAGTTTTATAACTATCTTTATTAAATTTAATAAACATTTTCATCTAATATGCTTTTGGATTTTTCCTAAATAATATTTTCAATGATAAGCAGTAAAATATTTTACAAAAGCATTCTTTCAAAATTCTTTTCATCATTTTTTTAATTATCAACCCGGTTTTTTTTAAAGTAATTTGGAACATCAGATTCTTTTTATTTTTGATTTTAAACAACATCGATCAAGTTTTCTTTATGAGGTATAAACAAAGCTCATTGTTGAAGGCCTCATGGTGACTTTAAGATGAAGAACAACAATAAAAGCGTTGTTCCTTTGCTGTTTTTACCATGTATTTGTAGAGACTTTGTCTCATGTGCATTTACTCCATATCCTTTCATTCACCATTCTTATTTCTAAGAAGTTCGTAGGTAAACCATATTTCCTAATTTCCTTTTACAGTTATCGATCTAGTGGAAATGCCATTCTTGTAACTGCTGAAATGATTCGGTAAAAATTTCAGACATCTCATCAAGATCCCGACAGTAAGAAAACATAGCAATCCAGTCAGAAGAATCAATTTATAGAATTGTTTAGTAAAATAGGTAAAATATAAATGTTTGGTTTTTATACAACCACACCCCTTTTTTGGAAAAAATCTAACAAAATTTTGTTTTTTTAAAGCAACAGAAGCATCATGATCACTTATGTCATGAGGAAAATTCAATACATCAGGGTAAGAATACTTTAAAATATCACTGATCAGACTCGTATCTTATAAATGCTGACACTCATTTATAAACCTCGACGGTTTATCACATAATGTGTCAGCAATATTGTTTTTTTTTGCGTATTACTATATCTGAGTTCCTATCATCACTGGAAATATTTTTTTCATTTATTTGATAAGCCCTTTCATGTATAATACTACTAATTTGGAAACCCGTCGGGCATATATGTACATCGGCAAACGAATACCGAAGCAGGAACGAGGAAAGGGTAAATTCTAAAATCATAAAATCCAAAATCACGCCAATTTACAGCAACACGAATTGAAACAGTATGACAAAGACAAAACAAATAAACAAAAATGAATTTAGTGAATTTAGTCCTTATTGGAGACAATATAGTTCCGATATAGTGTTTTTTGTTCAAAGTGTTGGCAGCTGAATCTTATTTAATTGAAAAGTATATATTGTTATAAAATTCTTTTTAGCGTAAGATTATATTATTTTGTCATGGGTGGTGGAGGAATTTTTTTTCTGTAAAGTACCTATCCTCATGTTGTTCACTTCCGGGAACTAGATCTTTCTTATATTCAAGTAAAGATGGGTTGATTTTTCTCATTTGAGTTCTTGAAAAATGCTTTTTCAAGTTGAGACACGTGTCACTTCATTTGAACTTTAAGTAATTTTCTAGAGATAGAAACATGAGCATTTTAACATGCGAGTCTATGGGAGACTGAATTAATGGTGTAATACCTATACAAAAATCACAAAAATCAGAAACTGCTGATTTTGGCCGGATCCATTTTGTCGAATTTCTACTTGTTGTGTTGTCAAGAAAAAATACATAAATACCGGAGTTGCATAAAAAACAGTAAATTTTGTTATGCTGTACACGTGTTTCAAGGCGTTACCGCTCATCAACAGGATTAGAATCAAATAATATTGGAAAGCCCTAATCTAAACATAGTCAGAAAAGAAGCACTCATTACCAATAATACCGATGTAGGAAGCGAAATCCAGTACTAAGGACATCTACCGGGTGCCATACACGGATTGAAGCCGTAGTGTTTTCTAGGGTTCAGAATTTTGATAAAAACGGTTAATTTCTATAAAACGCAAGGTAAATTTTCATGTCAGAAAAGTCTGACTATTGGACTTGTAAATACCCTCGGGGACCTCTGGTCCACCAGCAGTGGCATCGGTCAAATGGTTTAAAAATATAAAAAACCGAAGTTGCCTTAAAAAACAGTTAATTTTGTTATGCTGTACACGTGTTTTAAGGAGTAACCTATTACCATATTTAGACATTAAAACCAGTGTTTTACGGATTTTTTATGCAAACGCAATGGTATTGTGCATTGGGACGTCACTTGAGAATATAGCAAAAATGTGTTTGGATAAAAAAGAGAAATAGATGCATTGTGTAAAGAAAATCTAAAGCAACTTTCGGACCTACAAATTTGCCATTTGGATGATATGCCGGAGTTGGTCACGCTGCTACTTCATCTCATTTTAAAGAGTATTAAATTTGTTTAATTTCTTCGATTCGCGTAAAAAGACCAAAGCTAGCTGTGCTTGCTTTGGTATAAATCGTAAGCGAGTCATTTTTGTCAATTGAAAGTCATTACACACACGGTTATGCATTACTGATAGGGGACAGGGGATTTTCATAAACGACAGGTATAAAATCTTTAGACTAGATTCTTATATATCTTATTATATAGATAGCAGTGATTTATCGAGTTTTCTCAATCAAATAAATCTCATATTTTCACTCAGTGAAATAAACAATTTATTTTCACTCTAGGAAATGACGTCACAAAATTATCGTCAATGTAAACACATGGCGCATTGATATTGAAAAGATAATCCCCATAAAATTGCATCCAAAATCTGTTCATAGATTTGAAAATCTATATAATAATAAGTATAACTAATCAACCGTGATGAATATCAATGATAATGTCACTCGTGTCGAACAACGCAACGGATTAAACTCGTTTTGGAACAAGTTCGAAAACTCGTTTAATCCTGCGTTGTTCGGCACTCGTGACATTAATATTATTGATGTTCATCACGGTCGATTAGTTATACTATAATTATGTTTTAACATATTTTCAGCATCAATAGGCCCGATAATGCAATAGTCTGAGCATCCCCAAAATCCAGGTACGAAAGCACTGATAACCACGTTTTCATTTCAGCCTATAAAATCATGTAAATATGGATTTTTCTATCTGAAATTATGTGTTTTACGTAACGTATGCATTGTAGAAGACAAAATAAATCAATATTGAATCTACAGGCGATCTTTTTAGGTATAACAACACTTATTCAGAAACCAGTCAGGCACATATGTGAATTTAGTCCTTATTGGAGACGATACAGTTCCAATATAGTGTTTATTTATTTTGTCACGTATTTAAAGGGTTGGCATCTGAATCTTATTTAATTTAAAAGTTTTTTAGTTCGGGTTTATTTTCTCATTAGAGTTTCTTGAAAGATGCTTTTTTAAGTTCAGACAAATTTTCCATAAAGATTGAAACATGCGCAAAATCAGTTAGTGGTGTTATACCTTCAATTGATTTGCACGGTTCGTTATTTCCGGTAAGTAGATGCAACAGAGAAAACATATATCACTATTTAAATCAAAGAAGGATAGATATAAAATTTCTTTTCAAATGAAAAATTAAATTGTGCTGCAAAATCGATATTAAAATTTTGCAAACGTATCAGGCACGATTTCTGCATTTCTTGATTCCTGATTGATTTATTCGAATCATTTTAAATAACTAAATACCGAAGTTACTGTGAATTTATTTTCTGCATATGCTCATTTCGACAACTTATGTCTCTTCAGTGCAGATTAAATCTGAACGTTTGGAAAACCATAAATTCAAAGATGTTAAAAACTGATAGAGAACAAATAACCAATATGATCTAAATGTTAAGTCTAAATTTAAAGCCATTTTCACTGTTCAAAACAATGCTTTTTAAAAATGCATGCCTATATACTTTAATCATTTATGATGACTTTGTTTTATCAAGAGATTAAAAGATATCCGACAAGTCGGGATTTTTTCACAAATGTAGTGCTGTTTGGAATTTTTTCTTAATTTAAATTACTTATTTACTTGCTAATTCCTTGAGAACTTTAAAATATACTGACTCTTTCCACCACAAGTATTTTGTCAAAAAATTACTTGAATCGATCGCTCATTCGTCATGTCTTGGTGAATTTTTTTACACTTGATCTAGTGTCACTCATCTGCACTGTCGAAATGCGCATATGCAGAAAATAAATTGGCAGTGACTTCGGTATTTTGGTATTCCTTACTTTTCCTCCACAGACGTCATCATTTGCCGTGAATTAAGAAAAAATTCTACGTGTAGTTTGTATTACATTGTTCAGTTGTCAGTTAATATGCAATTCACGAAAACCGGCAAAATGATCAAACACTCAACTTCGTACTGACTCGATAAATTACAGAATAAATAAAGTGGTGGTAGCTGACTGAAATCCCTTTTTTGCAATAATTTTCAACCCTGTAAGACGGGGACTTTTTTTTACACCAATCCATTTTCTATTTATTATAATGATTTTGCTTGGCAAGTGAAATCCAATAAAGTCGGGTCATCAAACCAGATGAAACGGAAATTGCATTACCAAAGATTTGATGCTTGTCAAAATGGACAGAAAATTATGTTATGAACATTCTGTATATATCTGTAGTGAAATACGCAAAACCGTACCTAGCCAATATTCGCCAGTCGATGAACCAAAACCATTTTTGAACTCTGTCCATGACCTTTTGAAATCTACTGAGCCGTCCAATCTTCGCTGTATGACCTTAAACAAAAGATACTTTGTTATTTGTTTGGTTCTGTGATAGACCCAAACACCTACATATATTTATTCTGAAGAAATGAGATGGAACTAAACCTAACTTATGACTTAAAATTAGGTATTGTCTCAGATTTAAATTAGACTATTTTATGGAGATACAAATTGACAAGATAGGAATTGTTTAAAATCAAGTAAAATTTCTCAATAAATACGGTTCTACACTTCAAGTTGGCAGTTTTTTAATACTAAAGACAAAATTAATAATATAGAGATGGAGAAGGACAAAAATGCTTTGTTTAATTTGTTTTGATAGACAAGAATTTTGTTGAATGCTTACTTACTACAAGTTCAAAATAGAAATAATTTTAATATTTCGTCAAAGCAACATGACTTAGTCCGCGTTTTTTATATACAAGACGATCACGCAACAGCTTATTCAAAGGTCATATAAATTTCGTTTTAAAAATTCATTTCACTCTATAAAATCCCCATTTTATTTTCTTTATTAGAAGCATATGAAATCTAATTGCAAATATTGTCTTGAACTTGTCTTTGTGCACAAAGGTTTTTTTGGCACATTGCTGTTATTTTTTTTTTCAATCATGCTGTGTTTAGGTAAACATCCCGCATTTCAAAGCGCTGAAATAAAGGCGACGTACATAGTAAATAGACAAAGTGGTATGATATTGAAATCTACATTCTATGTTTGGTTTAGGGTGAATTTACTAATAAAATCAATAATCATGTGAAGTGCATGCAAGGAAATATTTGAATTCAAGGATAAGATTTTCATCGTCTCGGATTCAGAATACTTCATCCTTGACATTTGATGACTGATTTTTTGCATCGTACATACACTCATTTCGCTATCTTTGTGCGATTTGCTAAAATGCTTATTCGTTTTAAACTGCATTTACCGTCCACTTCTGATCCTCTCTTATAACGCAATATACAGACATTTTTCTCCCGCCACCAGGGTATATACTGTACACTCCATCTTGGTTAGCATCTATATCAGAACATTCTCTTGGAAGTTCTATACAAAATAGACAATGTAAGTTGCTTTATTGGAAAATAATAAAGCACAAATTTGCATATCATTGAAGATAGATAAACAGAAAACTTTCTCTATATTTCATTTCTCTCTCTTAAATAATAGAAACACGTGCTTAAATCTTTCTATACATTTTATTTCACTGTACACAGACAGCCAAGAATCCTTGAACATTTGGTATTCAAAACATCCTAGAAGAATATGTTATTTTCATTTATTTAGTACTGCAGCAGTGTATTCACCTTATCCTGTAGGGATTTTGTCTCATGTACATTTACATCATGTTCATTCATATGTACATCCATGCACCTTTGCCATAGATTTACATTATTTTTAATTATAAATGAACAATGACGTGATCAATTGAAATCTTTATATTTTGTTGAATTGTCCTTAACGCCGAAATCTCATACTAAACTCATGCAATTGGACATTTTCAAGTATTGGTTTCGAAGCATTTTGCAGCGACTGCATTTGATAATATTTACGAAGCAATAAGGAACAAATGAACCTTAAGGGAGTATGAGCATCAGATTTCAGACGCATTCGATATCCTCGGGTTTAATCCATAGAAAAATATAAATATGTTGTGCGATGGCCACAAATAAACTATGAAACAAAATGAAATGGTTTAGTTTATTTAAAGATAAAAAACACAAAATGTACAAATTGAAAAACACATAAAAATGACAAATTTATATGTGTTTTTTAATTTGTACATTTTGTGTTTTTTATCTTTTAATCGTGGCCAACTATACCATTTTATTTTGTTTTAATCCACATAAACAGTGTTAAATTCATGGCACATGTTACACTTTTTCTTCCTCATAGGTAATTTTAAAATGCATAAAATTGACAATGTACAAAATTTTATATACTTCCAATTATATACTAACCAACAAAAGAAACGCCCAACTACTATGATCCTCAATATATTTTCTGATAGGGGTGATAGACCTAAAATTATTGTTTTATACTTCGCAGAAAAAAAAAAATTTTATTCGTTCCTTGCATATTTGGTATGACAAACTTTAATCGGTGCTAACGAGAGCCATTTTCCGAAACAGCGGTCAAAAATGTTTTGTGGAGTTCAACATAACGTCAGTGGCGGTCGGAATTGAATTTTCATTATATGTTGATAAAATCAATACCTAATGGGTAACCTATCCAAAAACACAAAAGTTTCCCTAAAAAATAAGGTCAAGGTCGATTCTGGAGTTTTGACGTTTTTCAGTTTGACGTCATGACTTCATCCGTTTTCCGAAATTTTTGGCAATCGATGAATTTCGGATAACTCAGTAATGATTTCTAAACAAATTAAAGTCTTCTTTCATTGAATCTAAGGTCACACTGCAACAAAGTTACCAATATGTCAAAACTGCCAAATCTTATTCAATATGTAAGAGCCTCGTTTTCGAAAATTTGTTGAAGTATCGATTATATCAAAATGGCAAATTGTTTGTAATCATTCAGTAGGTCAATGTTGTTCTTTTTTGACAAAAATATCCTTTCGACTTTCTGCACATGCTCATTTATGTCTCGATTCTTTCAACCGAAAGTTCTCTTAATTTTGACTGGAAGTGTTCTTTTCAAGAGTAAAATTAGAATCGAGTATTGTTAAAGATTATAATAAATTAAAGAGAATAAAAATAATGCTTTTATTTTAAATAATATTCAACAAAAATCGTGAGTGGACGTTTCTTTTGTTGAGTAGTATATTTTCATATATTCTAACGCATGTATACAGGTAATGGAAATTGAAAGAAAACTCTAGAGAGAACTGTTTCCCGCCAAAATTTTGACGTCTTATATCTCAAAAATCCTCAAAATAAAAAAACAAATACTAATCACAAAAAATGATAGTTTTGTTTCGCAGATATCTCTAATTGTACAAAAAAAAATCGAATTCAAGACGCACATAAGTAAGAGAGAAGTATTGGTAATTTTATTCATGAAAGATATGCGTTACTGACGAAAAAATGTTGATTAAAAAAAACAGATATTTGATGGCAAATTGTCCCAGTCAATGTTTAAAATGAATTGGTCATATGCCGGCCAAAGTTTGTATCAAAAACGGATTTCTCTCAAAAGCTTATATCGCTAACCTTTGCCATGGTTTTTGATAATAAGAGAAGCAATACGGTCTAATGCAAAGTGTTTTTGACCCTGTTCCATCTTGGATAAGGTGCGACTTTATCAATAAAAATTTTAGTGGGTTCACCCAAACACTATTGTTACCAAGTTGCAAAAATGGTATAATTATGGCTTCCAAGAAGAATTCTGAACACATTAATCCGATTAGGTCTTTTGTAAAATTTGTTATCAGCTGTCGGACACCTTGGATAGGGTAAGAACATAAAAGTCACAATCTTTAGCGAGACAATTTCGGGATTTTAATGATCAAATTTAATTGAAATTAATAATTTTATTAAGAGAAGAAAATATTTGAATGCTATATAAACTTAGGTTTCTCGTTCGGAAATGATAAAACTTATAAACTTTGAAGAAGGTCACCAAAGGACTTTTGTAATAAAATTCAGTTGAAATTGTCAAAGCTTTTCATAGGAAAAATATTTAAATACAAATGTTCATTGGGTCCTGTTTTAAACTATATTTCCCACTGGCGGCTTTCTTGGATAATGTTCAAACATCAAAATCATTTACTTTATAGGGGACCAACCCAGATTAAACCGATCAAATTTAGTTACAATTGGATGTGCCTTCAAAGTAGAACTTTAAATGCATTTCCCATTGACCATATATTACGCTATGTATCCCGATGGAGATCTTGGATGATGTTTTAACATCAAAATCATAAACTTTAAAAGGGACAACCAAAGGACTATTGTGACCATGTTTGGTTCCAACAGGTTAAGTGGTTTCAGAGGATAGATCTTCGAATGCATTTCTCATTGGTTCCTATGCAAATCTGTGTTCAATGTTAGCGGCCATCTTGGATAAGGCATGAACTTTAAAATCCCCAAATTTGAAGGGATTACCTGGAGACTATTCTGACTAAGCTTCGCTCGGAGAAGATATTTTGAAGGCATTTCCCATATGGTCTATGATAAAATATGTTCCCCGCTGGGATGGGGGGCATCATGGACAAGTTCATACACTTTGCAGGAAACTATTTTGACTATTATGAACAAGTTTGGTCCCAATTTGCTCAGTGACATCTTCTTAAGTCAAGTGTTTGAGGTCCATGTCCTTCCCAGCAAACCCTTGACAGATATGGCTTACATTTCCTCGGCTGCTTCTCTACAGGAGAGGTCACTAAATGAGCCATTGTGGTCGGGATATATGCCATTTATATTTCCTGTGTTATATCTCTTGATCAATGGTAAGCTAACGCGTCAATAAAAATCTTTCTTAAACCAATTTTTATTGATCTTAATGCCTGATAAATTTGCTTCTGTTGAAGAGACGCCTGTCTGTCAAGGGTTTGTAGGAAAGGTTTGACTAAGGAAGATGGCTCAGTGGTTAAAGGGAGATTTTTAAGTGCATTTCCAAAGGTATCAGGATGACAAGGCTGATCAACCTGAATATTACATTTTGACCTAACAATAGAAAAATGGCTATGAAGACTGACTTGAGTTCCTATTCTAATGTGGTAGTACATGCGAACATACTCAAACTGCATTGTAAACCATCCCAGTAATAGCTGCTTGTACATCTACATCTGTCGTTAGTAGTACAGTACAAATTTTCTTTACATTCTTTTGATGACAAACAGGAACTGTCGATCGATTTTCCTACAAAGGATTATACACTATTTGAAAACTTGCTAGCAATTCCCAATGTTTATTTCTTGAAAACGTTAAATTTTAAAATAAAGACACATAGGACAGAATAATGTATCAAAATGATGTATTACCATGCGAGGTCGTAGAACAAACTCAAAATGTGCTTTTAATTAGCATGGCGGAAAAAATTATATAACTCAACACAGATCACTTAAGTCTAAGGAAAAAAAACATCCCCTCTTATGCCTTCCATGTCTTGATCAATTTCACAATGCAACAATAGGAATAAACATATAGTTCAAAAGCAAAATTGTATAGGTGAACAATGGTCATCTTGTGATTTTCATGATTGTTTTTGTCAACCAGACCAAGTGACTTTATAAGTATTTTGAAATAACTGAATATGACAAATAAGATAGGACCTTTTTAGATGGTATTTAATATCTTGGTGCAATATGAAACATTGCTTTTTTCTTTCTTTTTTTTCTTACGACATTGGGGTAATAAAATTACCGAACAGAGTTGTCAAGAGCCAAAGTCCATATACCAAAAAGACGAATCAAGTGGAAAAATTGTCGACCGCAATGGTCTCGACTTAGTAAAGGCATTTCAAAAGAAATGCGGGGTCTAACCGGTTTCATGCCGAGACGTTCTCATACAAAATGTTCACTTATTCAATCATTAAGTGATAATCACTTTCCTTTCAAATGGTAATTGAAAATTGCACGGACAAGCTGGCTAGTACCGATGATAGGCCATATACTGTAGAAATTGAGTGAGATGACGTTGCTATGGCAATTGTCCTTCATGCCAATTTACTATTGTCTTATCCAATCGGGCATGAAAGTATCGATGATCTATTCTTTTGATTAATTTCTGAACCGGTCGTCTCCGCATGTAATTTCATGCCAAACCTCCCCTTCCATTACAGAAGTGTCTGCATTTTACAATCACTAAAAACTTCATGTCACTAGGTCGTTACAATATAAAGCAACGAATAAACTTTATAACGGAAAAACATAAATCAGAAAGTAGACTCTAGTTTCACTAAATATGTACCCGGTGCATTTTCTTATCATTATCGTACAATTTTATCAAATCTGTTTAGGAGACAACTGTAATGTTATTCAAAATGTAAAATGAATCTAAAGGTTGACCGTTAATTTAGGCGAAAAGTTTAAGGCAAAAGGTTGATGAGTAATTAACTTTAAAAGCTTACTATTATACAAAACGTAAGATTTTGTTCATACTTTTCCTATTTCCAACACCATCATATTGCTAAAATATAAAGAAATAAAAAATATGGACCACCTTGAAAATGTAAGAAAACTAAATTGTCAAACGTTTATTTCTCTAATGATAAAGATTTTATAAACATTCCATTCTTGTGTATTTATTGTTTATTCATCTTTTTGTTATAAAACCACCAGTTTTATAGCATATTTCTTTCAGGGCATCCTTTTGGGATCAAAATATAATTAAAGCGATAAGGATTTTTAGTAACATGTTGACTGCTTTTGCTTTTGGACTCTTTGTCTGTCTAGTTGCGGGTTATATGAATGGCGAATATTCATATTAAAACACTTTCCAGGCGGACGATGCCTTTTGGCATCGTGGACCCTGTTGTTACTTTTATGTCCCTCATGGTATTCCATACATTGGAAATTGAAGCTTAGTAGGCATGACAGACAGAAGGGTACTGTAGCTTAACAAATTATCCCAATAGGATCGAGAATGTAAACTGTTTGAGTTGCAGTTACCTATTTAGTACCCATGGAAAGCCAAAAGTCGTAAAAAGTGAGATTTTAGTGAGGGTTGGGCTGTCATAGACCCCCAGTACTTCAAGACATGCAGCAGAAATGTAAAGTTCTGGGCTTTTTTGTTTACAGAAAAGGTATACAAATGTGCCAGACACCAAGAAAAAAATTTTAAAAAATTTTGGAATTTTTTTACACCAAGTTGTAAGCAAAAATTGCAAAAATCGGCATTTTTGCCACTAAGGGTCAATGAAACTCTGACTCTCCTGGTATAGATCGAAGACTTTTCATGTCTCTTATGCTCAATACCAAACAGGACTTGCCACTCTATATGTCTGCGCAATACAACTTGCCTAACTCATTTTAACAGGTTTCCATGACAACTTGAATGTCAAAAAATGACAAAAATTGCCGTTTTTCAGCAGGGGTACCTGCACTTGAGCCCCCTCCCTCCCCCTCCATACAACCCATCCCACCCACCATCCCACCCCCTTCGTTCATTTATCAGTATTAAGATGCTGGCAAAGTTGCATTGAAAAATTTCAACTCATTTGCATCTCATTTGCATAAGTTTGCAAAGTTTTGAAAACTAGGAATTGTACAAAATTAATTCCGCCTGTAAAGTGTTAGATATAAGGTTCAATTTGTATACCGATAAAAGAAATAAAGGACCTGCTCTATCAGAGAGCATTCATAAAATTTGCAAAAAGGTCTCGCTTGAAAACCATGTTAAATAGACTTCTTTTCTCATACAAGTATATGGAAGGCGTCAAAGGTTCATTTATTACTGTACTAACTTTGCAAGCATTTCTTTCCAGACCAATATTGCGTTGTATTACATTGACATGTTCCAAGGATGCAATGAAGAGGATCTTCACAATCCGATGATTCTACACAAGTCTGTCCATTGGTCTTTCCTGAAAACGCAAAAATGGATATTGAAGCGCATGTGTACAAGAACATGTGAGCATTTGGATCCTATGAGCTTGGTTATGGTCATATATGGGGGTAAACTTGGAGATAGTAGTATGGTGGTTTATCGCCGTGAATACCTATATAGGTCTCTCATGGCATTTAAAACCTAAAGGGACGCCCACTCCAATGAATATAATTTACGAACAGTTCCATGGTTTATGGTGTAGAAGGACTTTGAAGAATGGAAGCCCTAATTACGGTATGCACCGCCGTTAGCCTGCATGTCTTTGCTGCGAGAGATCAATACTCAATCTTAACTGTAAATGGTACAGATGCACAGTTCTGTACTATTGTGTTAGGTATCGGTAATACTTTTAACTTGCAATATTTATTTTAACAGATCAAATAAATTTTCATTTTCTTATGAAAATAATCAACATTTATAAAGTAATCTAAATTAATACTGCCTTAACTCTTCATTGTCTGTATTTTTATATAGAAATAATCAAACATTATAATAAAATGTTTGCAAGGGAGACAATTCTTTTTAATGACGATTTAAAGCATAGAATACAGCATTACCATTGTTTTTTAACCCTATATTCTCATTTTAGCAACATATCGGTTTATTTATTACATCTCATATGCAAAATATACCCAAGTTGCATCAAAATACAGTAAATCTTGCTATGCTGTACACGTGTTTCAAGAGTTATCCTGAATATTACTCCATTTTCATTTTTTTGTGAGAATTGAACGATGTTTTTACTTCTAGAAGTGTTTAATACTGATCAGTAAAATCTTCAGTCTATACTGTTCCGAACCTCTATGCATTTAAGTTTAAGCTATCAAAACTTATCATCATGCTTCATTCTTACTTTCACACTCTTTTACACTGTGGAAATATGCAATTTTAATAATTTTATATCAACTGAAATTTGAATCAGATCTTATTATGAAATCAGTTCCTGATGCACCAAATGATATGACGAAACAAACTTTAGGAAACCGTAAAGGGAAAAGATTTCAAAATTTGTTATCAGTACGTATGAAAATGTAGGTATTCAATGCTGTAAATATTAAAAAAAAATCAAATTTTAGGCTTAACCATGTCTACACCTAAGTATACTCATATGGTAGAACAATGCTCGTATGGTCGGGCCTATTTATATGGTATACATTGTTTTATTAATCAGTGCAAGGGCCAACTGAGAACTAATTACATTTAATTTTAAAAAAAAAAGAGATTTTTGTGCTAAATATTTTTGGGACTTTTTAATTGCTTCATTTTTTTATAATTCATTTAACATTTAACATTAAAAAACAGAAAACCTACTGAAAGAATCTACAGGATAGATAAGTTTCCAATTCACTTTCATGAATTATATATAATTCAAATAATATTTAATTCAATATCGACAATTCGCTGATTCTCAATTTGAATGCGAGGAAACAACACATTTTTACCTATACAACCACTTACTTTTTTCACATTTACTTCCATTCCAAAAATTAGAAACTGGACACCGACACTTATTCCGTAGACAAACAAATTCCTCTTTACATTCTGTTGAACTAGTACAATCCTTATTCACTTTCTTTCCTAAAAAATAACTTAACATTTTTTTGTTATTCCGCCAACGAAGTCATTAGCGATGTATTATCAATTTTGGCCACTTATATTTGCGCTGAAAAAAAACCTGACAGCTGCTGTTTTACTGTTATTTTCTCTCTTTTTTGTTCTTTTCATATGTTAAAGATTACTTAATTTGAAATGGAGAAATTCTCCTCAAAGGAATGCAAACAATGGAGGGAAATTTTGATTCTTAAATTAAAACATAATATTTCTGATATTAAAACACCATGAATTTAACATCACTCTAAATCGAATTGTACATTTTTCTATTTGCTGTAAACGATGGCAAAAATTATGACATAAATTAATACCGTCCGTGAAGCAAATATTCACTCAAGTTTCAGTACAATTAAGTGGATACTTTTGCTAAAGGACTGTATATTCTCATGATTATATCAATCGTCCAGTATGTTTTTGCTTGCCACAATCTCATCACTAGACACAATTTACAAATGACATTTTTTAAAAGTGTCTCTATCTTTAATCCTTGGTTGATTTTGACGTAACATTAAGATATATTATTAACCTATTGAGATATTCCATATAATGTTAGAAGCACTCTGTTAAATGGGGGTAATAACAAAATTACCGAACAGAGTTGTCAAGAGCCGAAGTCCATGAGAAAAAAAGGACAAATGAGGTATAAACCACCGGAAAAATTGTCGACCACAATGGTCCTGACTTGGTACAGGCATTTTAAAAGAAATGGTGGGTTAAACCGGCTTTATTGCATGCCAGAGGAGGGTGGTCATTCTGCACACGACACGCATATTTGACTTATATTATCGATCAATTGAGAGATTATTGATCATAAGTACATGAATGTCAACGAGTAAAGATCAAAAACACAGTCGTCTCTGCCACAATATATGAGGGTAGATTTATATAAGGCATATATTGCTTGTCATTTGTAACCTATATTATATTAAAAATATTTTATATTGAGATAAAAAAAAAATTAATATTCTCATGCTGTTTTTATTTTATTTAAAAAAATGCTTGCACATTCACAATTAGTATCATCCACAGCGTCTTTGATCGAGACGGTGCAGATAGCAGTTATATGCATACGTCCAACTTTAAAAACCTGTTTTTAATTAGATTCGTGTTAATTAAAACAAAGAGTGACAAATAAACAGAGTGTAATATACGAACTCGGCGGGATACAATTTGCATTCATGTACAAGTAATAACCATGACGTGTGTAATTCCGATTAAATTTATAAAAGTCGGTCTTTAATATCTAAAAATCCATTATGATACATAAATAGGATTATTTTATATATCTTTTATACATTTTCAGAGATTTTCACCAGTTTTACTATTTCAACATGACATCTTATTATGAAAATTGCAACCAATTTTGGTCATTTTCATCGATTAATAACTTTGTAAAAAGTAGAGCCTTCAGGAGCCTTTTAAGAGTTTTAAAAAGTCGTATGTATTGGGATTTCGATGATACAAGTTTGAAAGTAAAGTCCCCTGTAACTTTTTTAAAAAACTGAATAATATATGACTGGTATTTTCAACCTGTCATCCTGCCATTTTGGGTAACCTACTTTTCACCTGAATTAAATCCCTTAAATTATATAAAGTGCAACTTTTTAATACAACTGGTTATTTTTAAGTCATCTATCAATCCCCAGATACCGTGACATGTCACATTTAAGGGGTTAAAATTCCCGAATTTTCAGTTTAAACATTTCGAAATTTAGACCATTTTCATGATTTTAATTAACTGTATCGACGCTAATACTGAACCACGTGACCTTTGCACACGACACAAGTATGCGTACCCTCCTCTGATTGCATGCCAAACCTCCCCTTCCATTGCGGTATTGTCCGGTAGCAACTCAACAGCAATTGCTGTTGAAAGGTCGTAGACAGTTAAAAGAAATGATCATCCCAGTACTAAGTAAAAAAGAATCTTGAATCGGAGTTCGGAAAGAAACTTCAAATGTTTCCATGAGAGACTGATATCTATTTAAGAACTTTTTTAATAATCGTATGAGACGGAACTTTTTGAAGCCTTGATTGATAAGGCGGTCACGGAGATAACTATGTCTAATAAAAAAATTTGTATAATTTGTGCTAGCTCTCGCGTAACGAATCAACTGTGAAACATACACTCCGTAAGCAGGAGAAGCTGGAATATTACTCTCCAAGTTGGGGAAATTAATAATTTTAAATTGAAATCGTCCCTTTTGTCGTAAATTTAAGTACTGAGATGACCATTTTCGTCAAATTCGAGATGTTAGTCCAAAAAAGATGTAGATCTAAGCGTCTCTGTCGTTTCTTTAATCGCTAGTTCTGGCGGATATATTAATGGGATCCATTTAGCAGAAGATGTGTTATTGATGGAAATAACATCATCAATATATCAATATATCAATATATATAATCTCGTATAACGAATCGATTTACACATATATCATGTTTGGTGAGCAAAATAATTTTCAACTAATTTAACTTAAATGCTTACATCAGCTATAAAAATTGAATAATGACTTTTTTCGAATATATTTATATAGAAGAAAACATTGTAAACAAAACTTTCATTTCTCTTACTTATTGACCTGTCGCATCGCAGCTGTGTGAAGAAGCAATGATATATGTCTTCTCTGTATACGTCCGGCCACCATCACACTTTTCCTTGACGCCACTCCTTAGAAACTACTACTCAGATTTTGTTCAAATTGTACGAAGACAACATATATAGTGAACGATAAAACCTTCATCGTTTGTTATTCATTGAATTTTGTATGAGGTATGCGGCTTAAATATATTTTCATATTTTATACATTTAAAGAGTGCGTGGACAAAATTCCTTTGAATCTGCTTTTAGTTTTACAATTGAACAGGATCGCTAGTCACAATATTTTAAAGATAATTTTCCTCTTTTACTTGAATAAAGTTAGATTTGTCAAATTTGCCTGTTGCATTCCATTTTGACATAAACAATTAATCGGTGAAAGATTACGAAATCGCAGTGCTGGAGATGATATATGGAAGAGTTTTATGTAAGATATACCATGGAAAAACTTTGAAACAACCATTTGGAAATCACCAAACAATATAGAAAAAATACAAAAAACATGACGCTCTCTTTCCCCAAACTTTACTTTGCATATTTTGACGATTTTAATTGTTCTATACTACGCAAAAAAGAGTTCCACTGATGTATGTCGGTTCACGACAAAAAGCTCTGGCTCTCAGATTAAAGATTTTGTCCATATTCCTCATTATGAGATACTTTGCAAACTTATATGAATAAATTCTATTTGATGATTGCTTCTGTTGATTCAGGTAACTAAAAATGAGGTATTATAGGTATTAGAATTTCAAAATTTAATATGTTCCCGTATTAATGTTAATATCTATGTAATCCATGTTCAAATAACTACATGTACTCACTTCCAACACAAAATGTTCCGTTCCAGAATTCAAATTCATCGCACGTGCAGTTATTGTCAACACATCTCAATGTATCTTTACATTCGAGTGATGATGTGCATGTTGAATCAATACCTTTTTCTGTGAAGATTATACAAAGATTATCAGAGATATTAAGGTTACAATTTCGCCTTGTGCTGCGAATACACCCCCCACACAAACACACACACACGGACTTTAATATTTTACTGTCGGAATAATAATTTAAGGCAATGCAAACTATGGAATGAGTTTGTAACTGTTACAGTAATATTCGTGCATTGCAGAAAAACAAAATGCAATTAATACACAACAATTTGCCATTTTGAAAACATAGGTGGGGGTCAAAATCACGGCTACTGAAATCGGGTTGGTGGTGACATTATGACTTTATTCTTCACAGCTTCAGAAATTAATGCATTAAAGATAAATTTCCATAGATAATATATATCGTTCAAAGGCGAAAAAAACACATCACACGATTAAAAAGCACACTTTTCTTACAATTCTCCAGATTGTAACTTGTACTTACTCAAGGAGCAACTGGTACCAGTCCAGTAGTCTGTAGCAAAACACTGACATATTTGACGTGAACAGTGAAGTGTTACTCTACATTCTATGGTACTGGAACATTCCGCATAAGCTGGTTTTTCTGAGCAAAAGAAAAGAAGGTTAAGTGAATATCAACTTGCATCTAACATTTATATTTTCATACACTTTTGTTTATATCCAATTTAAACTACTGTTTGTTTACCTACTATTTTCGATATAACATTTACTATTGCAAATATAGATGAGAATTACGATTGTGTATTTTTGTGACATTTCCTGTACGAAATATTTTGCCAAAAATAAAATGTTATGTTTTGAAACGTGGAACGTGGGATAAACTCACAAGAAAGCTTGTTAGGGCGTAACTTTAATAAAGTTTTATCACAGATGTTTCACATTTTGACGAAAGAGAACCTAAACGTACGGGGACTAGTTATTGCACAAAAATTAAAAAAGCGACAGTAAGGGACCGACCATTTAACCTGAAGGGGGGGGGGGGGTTATGGTTTTTTTTTCTGGACAGAAACAAATTATTTATTTTTTGCACGTGTATCAACAAAATATTTTTTTTCAAAATTAACATTATTTTTTGGGGCAGAAAGCCTCATTCAGAAAATTTTTTTTTCATCATTTTGGCAGCCAAAATATTTTTTTCACATAAAATCAGATCCAAAATATTTTTTTAGAAAAAAAACCATAGCCCCCCCACCCCCCCCTTCATGTTAAATGGTTGGTCCCTAAATTTAAAATTGAAAACACGTCCAATTACAGTATTGTGATACTTTAACTGAGTAATTATATAGGCAAAGTAGTTGAAAAATCATCATTCTGAGCCATATTTCCTTCGTAAATTGCTTCGTCTCGTTTCGTCGCTTTCGTTACTTACGAAAGAGACGAACGAAAGACATTCGAGTTGTCCTTCTTAAAAATAGATCAGTCGTGCATTTCTCATTATGCCATTTGTAAAATGAATGTGAAGAAGTAACAG
>MJUU01045081.1:137154-179940 GCA_002080025.1 Modiolus philippinarum
AAAAAACACCGTCCGAGATCCGCTAAAAAGATATGTTGAAATGCTTATCTTTTAGTTTCTATAATAAATATTTCGTCTTGTTTTTTTTCTCTATGCACGGAGTTACTCGTTATGGACAGGTCAATGAGATTGCAGTGAATAGCAAATTGTAATGTTGAAGGTACTTAATAGTGCATAGAGAAATAAATTATTATCATAAAAGGAGCCTTGCTTTTTAAAAGTGCTATACCATGCGCCGTTTAAGTATTTATATGGTCCGTGATTGAAGCAAGTTTTATCCGCTCTAGTGTTAAGTCGAGATAGAAAGTAAAAAAAAATGTTTTCAGTTTTCGCGTTTCCTGTACGATTTATTCATTTCAATCTTCATATACTCATTGTAAAGGATTTTGCTATGTTGATTTTCTTAGTATCCCAATAGTAGAAAATATTTTAACTGACACTGGTGATTTCACCGACTTGGCAAGCTACCAGTACAAGGGTGCACTCGACCGAATAAAGACTTCTCAAGATTTTATTTCTATGTGAATAATGTCTAATATTACATGTGTATAAGGTGATGATGATGATTTAATAAGCTTGACAAACACATGCATTTAGTCGCCGTCTTAGAAATAATCTATAAATAATATTGGAAATGAATAACACAATATCAGTCCAGCTAATAGTCCCCTTCGTGTCATTTAGGTTGTGCTTCGTCATGAAAGGTTTCTTTCGTCGGGTTACGTCGAGTTACGTCAGAATGTGAAATATCTCTTTCAAGTTATTTGAAATATCCTTTTACTTTCATTTATTTTGTACTCACCATGCACCGTTTTTTTTTACTTTATTTTTGTAAAATAACAATGAAATAATTATCTAAGAGGTTGTCAATCAAAATAAAAGCACAATATTCTTGGTGATTTTTTAATTTGATTTCTAAAATAATAAAATATCGTATTTGCTGATCTGGCAGCCACATGTTGTTTCGACTGCAGCGAGACTGAAGAAAATATCTTAAAATGTTCAAAAAATTCAATACAAAATATAATTATATAAACACTTCATAGACGTGTTAAGAGTCTAAAACACGAATCAATACCTTTTCTATTTCTTTAATATTTTAAAAAAAAATTGTTTAAAACTAAGGAACACCTCTCTTTGTTTCTCTCTTTCGCCGATATTGGCTTGGTAATTTATCTAATTGCGTGGTAACACGAGAAAAGCTTAGCAAATTTTGATTTAAGTATAATTTTCAGGACATCTCATTCAGTCCTTCGTTTCTAAATGTCAATATTGCAGTTGTGATTGTGCATAGTTCTTTTTTTCTTTTAATGTAGGGGGCGAAATTCATGCGATACTAAACACAGACTTTTAGCTTTTTCCTAGTATTAATGTCATCAAAGTATACAACCAGACTGTTATTATTTATATATATTTGCTTCGGTATTCTTTTCCGTATGTATTTCAATAACAAAATACTGAGGTTACTGTAAAAATAGTTGATATATACTTGTTACAACAGACCAGTAAAATATTAGTCGACTTCCATGATTTTGTTGCTTTGCACATAAGATGTTGTTATGGCCAACTGTAAAACAAAAATTTACTACAATTTTGATTCTTTCATTTTTTATCTAAATCTTGAGATAGTGAATGTAGATTTAATATTAGATTTAATTCATACTTATAGAACAGGAGTGACCATCCCAGTAGCGAGTTTCAGAACATTGACAGGATCCATCACAAATAAATGTATCTTGGCATTCATCAGAAGAACCACAACTCTCTCGGTAAGTCTTTTCTAAAAAATAGATATGATTATTTGATGCTTTATTGATGCCGAACACAAAAATTAGCTACATGTTTCCAAAAACAACGAAAATATTGATGGTGATTGTTTTGAAAAAATGAAATTGATAAAGAAATGTACCGAGAAGTCACAATCAGTTCTGTTGTTGCCTATCGATCAACACAGTTTTAGCTTCAGCAATTAAACAAAACCTTTGTTTGTACTGGGAACGATAAGGAACTTTATTACTCACCTAAAATCGTTAAAATGAAAATTTTACATAGATCATATCAAATTTCATTATAGAATAATTACATTTCATGCATATTCATTTAATAAATTCCGTCAATTTGATAGGTGAACATCGCTCACGTGGCATATCAATGTGAAGTTGCAATTCCCATGAAACACATCTGACCACATGACAACGTGGCGGATGAATTTGTAAAAAATAATTCCAATATACATGATATACTATCGTCTTTATAGTTTGTGTTTTTTTTTTTTTTTTTTTTTTTTTTTTTTTTTTTGTTTTTGTTTTAAAATTAACTATAAGAATTGGATGCATTATTATGAAGTTTCATTGGGAATATGAAAGTGTTGACCTGGCGGTAGCGCTTCATTATAAATGTGCTTCGGTCAACAATTTCATAATCCCTATGAAACTTCAAAATACTGTATTCAATTCTTAATTGAATTTAAATAATATTACTACAAAATAGGTTTTTTTTGTAAAAATTATACTAAGCATTATAAAATATCGTAGACACAAGTAAGTATTTGGTACAAAGTCCACTTAGACATACCTAATACGGGACTTTTCCATTCCGGAAAAAAATCTACTATTATACGAAAAAAAAATCAATACAGTGAGATGAAATCACTAATTAATTAACACTGTTGAGCTAAGGGAGATTTATATTTTATCTATTTGAAGCGCTTCAAGTTAATTGTTTTTCGTCAATTAAAATTTAGTTAAACAATTTGTCATATAGAACAAATTATAAGTACACTTCAATTTCACAAATAGCTTCTTTTTAGGCGGTATATATTTATATTCAATAGGTCTGGTATCCAATTATCCTTCTTACTGGTATTTAAGGAGACGGTTTCTGCCTTCAATTACACGAGAGTTCCTACATGTATCTCGAAAGTCCCGTATTGTTCTATCATAAGGTATAGGTGCTTCCTGAAAAAGACAAATCGACGGCCGGAGGCCAGAGGGTTTCTGTTTTCAAAAAATACCGTAAAACGAACGGTATCACTTACAACCCAGACATAGAAGACGCATTTCCTTATAAATTCTAAACTCAATAAATATATAAAAACACAAAAAAAACAACAACAAATAATATATACTACTCAACAAAAGAAACGATACACAGATTTTATCAAAAATATATTATACATTTTAATAGAATACCTTCACTCGTAGACAAAATGTATTTTCTTCACGTACATGTAAGAATTAACATTATACTCCAAAATGTCTTTTACAATTTCTGAACCATCTCCGGTCAAGGTCAGGGTTATTATCCAGGGTTTCTGTTTGCAGACGTAAATTGTGAGTATATCCACATTTTCATTTTATCAAACCATCACATTTTCAAACCGGCTGACTTCAAACTTCTGTTGGTATGTCGACCATGATTTCCTCTTTTCCATTTTAATAAGCGGCAAACGCATGTTATGCAATATTTACGTTGCGACGTCTAACGGAACCTGCTGTCTGTGATTTATCATTTGATGAGCATGCTTGCTTTAGATTAAATCATTATTTATAGTTTGTTATTCTTTTCACATAAAAATGAATTTTGGGGGCAAAAATCAAGATCGACGATGGACCGCGCTGAGGAACTGTCCATGTTGATTTTGGATTGACCGGGGCATCGAAATGAGACATTGTTTCAAACTATGGCAAATCGGTACCATTATGAAGTGTCCCAATAATTCACATCAAACATTCTAAATCATCCATCATTAAACGGCGAACTCGATCATTAGGCGAAAAACTACCATTCCGGATTTTCATCGTATCCGTTTCGGCATTGACTTAAAATTTGAATATGTTGTTGAATACGTAAATACACTAAAATAAAAACGTTTAATTGCGAAATACAAAAATATTTACAAAATTAACTGTGTATTGTTTCTTTTGTTGAGTAGTATATTTATTAATTGAACTTTTTACTATAAACCATGTTGGATATATTTTATGACTGAGTTACTCTTAAACAAACAATGGACAAATGGATCTAGACTTTTTTAGATAACAATCATAGTGCGTAGAAAGCGAATTGACTGAATACACAAACAAATCGAGTACGACATATGATAAAAAGTTTACAGTACCAAGAACGACTCCGTGAATGTGACAAACAAACTTGATATATTTATTATGAATGCATGCATATGCGATGAATAAGACGAGAAAACAGAGTTTGTAAATTATACTGCAGTATTTATTTTTCCAAAGTTGTATGGTAATGGAAGACATTAAACTTGCTAGATTAGTAATTTTCTTTCAAAATTATGTAAGTATAAAATGTTTAATTAATATTATCCTTTTTAAAATGTATTATACCTTTTGCTAAGAAATGTATACTTGCAGCTCATTGCATCAATATTTAGGAAGAGAGTGATAACTTAAAAAGTACGAAAACATCTCAATTTATAACACAATTCACTTTAATTCGATATGCCTAGAGAAAAGGAGTTGTCAGTTTGCCTAAGGAATAGACATGGACTGAGTAGGGCAAGTCCTTTCAAATAAATAAAAAGAGGAAAAGGCGTAGACAAATCAAAATATTAATGATATTGACTAAAACTTATGGCGCCATTTGAAAACAGCTGTGCTGCATTAGAAATCTGAGCCAATGTAGTAATTTATCTGTAATGACTCCAAGGGGTTCCATTATACTTTAATGTGATAGCTATTTTTTATTTATCTAAAAGTAAACTTTTCGATTCCAAATACACTATATGAGAGCTTTTTCCCTAAATATTAAATTATGTGTTTTATATTTAAGGTTTTTCATCACAGTTAAATTAGCAATGAAGGGATATGGAATAAATTCACATGAGACAAAAGTCTTTAAAAATACATGAAAAAAATGAGCGAATGGAACAACGCCTTTATTGTTGTTCTTCATCGTATCGTCACCATTGAGGCCTTCGACAATTAGCTATGCTCATACCTCATATTAAGTTTAAGACGTGCCCTTATTGTTATTCTTCGGATTATTCATAATTCTTTTTCTTCCGTAACCCCGATAACAAAAAACTTCGCGATATCTCGTAAACAAATGTTGATTGATAGATCGGTTTCAGAATGGGACCTTAAAACTAACTCTTCGAACAAAATCTAATTTATTAACAGAGTTATCTGCCCGACACCGAAAAACCTTTAGTGGATCTCTTCATAAACATAATCGATATCAAAATTCTAAATGTGGGAAAATGTTAGATTCATCTTCAGGATGATTTATCATGCAAATTTTTTTTTTTTTTGTCGCAACCCCTGTTACGCGTATTTGGTGCACAGTATTTGAATCCTAAATATGGGGGGGGGTAAAAAGATTTTGTCCGCCATATTTAAATATTTATCTCGAAAACGAAAACGAAGCATAATCCCTTACATTTCAGCTTTGGACATGGAAAAGGGGAAGAAGGCGATATATGACAATTATTTATGATGAACACGTTGGTTTTCTACAGGTACTCTTTCTCAAGTGTTGTTGGTATCGCTGATATAAATTCAGAGATGGGGAAATTGCAATCAGTAATTGCAATTGGTTGCAATCAATTACAATTTTTGAAGAAATTGAAAGTAATTGCAATTGAGTTTTATTTCAATTACAAATATTTCAAAATATTTAAATACAATTTGCAAAATGGATGTACTTTCAATTACTTTTCAAATACATTGCCCAAGATGCTGCATGTTGTAACAATCAGTCTGGACAATTTTGGGAGAATAAAAAAAATTAAGATTAACATAATTTGATATGTCACATATTTTCAGTGTTTATTAAATCATTAATTATTATAGACAATCAGTGGATTTACACAAAAGACTTAATCCTATGCCTTAGGCATTATTATCCCTAAAGACAAGGTGTCTAATTATGTTCCCATATACATGGATTTGTAATTTAATTTTAAATAGTTTAATAGCGTAAAATTTTAATTTTTTCCACTCCCGACTTCACTGATTTCATCTGCCAAAATAAACTTTAAATGCAAACATTGTGTGCAGCTCAGCTCTTGTAGAGAGATCTTTTAGAATGAAATATTGACCAAAACATTGCAGAATGGATGATATTTTTTATAAAAACATTTATGATGAAAAACAATTACTGGGTCCATCTTCGTTAAATTTGTTCATGAAATCTACATAGAAAACAAATACTTTTAAAAAATCACTGTATTTGCAATGTAATGTAATGGTTGAAAAATGCAATATAGTTGAAAGTATTTGATTACTTCTTAAAGTGATTGAACCCGACCCTGTTTACATCAGTGGAATAAAATATAGTTGAATAGGGCAGCACAAAGGGGTTTAAATGAATCAATGTGGCAGAAATAACAGATGATACTACAGAACGTAATTTTGCAGTGCATTCAATCCAATTAAAGTGAAAATAATATAAATATACAAATATTATAATGTTTCTTTTCCAAATACATCGGCAAACGAATACCGAAGCAAAAAAAAAGAGAAAAGGGTGGATTCTAAAATCGCAAATCCAAAATCACGGCAAATCATATCCAACACGAATTGAGACAGTATGACAAAGCCTATACAAATAAACAAAAATGAACAAGAACGCAACATAACTAAAGCACTAGCAGTGTGAACCCCTACAAAAACTGAGGTATCATCAGGTGCTCCGGGAGGGTAAGCATGATCTGCCCCACGCGCGGCACCCGTCACATTGTCATTGGAAAGTCCGGTTTTGTCACAGTCGGTGTTAGTCAGTCCGGTAATAACTCTGGATCTACCCAAAGATATCTATTCTCATTCTTAATTTGTGAAATAGAAACATTGTAACGGTCTGTCAAATCGTGGTGACGAATGTAAACCTCAGTTGTGACAATTGCAACAATGACTGAACATAAAGTAACGTTTTTTAAGTCTAGAATTTATAAAAAAAAGTCTACCCATATTGCATTTCAAACGCATTAAAATGGTTGAATATTGTAATAAGAAGTATGAATATTCTATAATGACAGTGACTCTAACAGATTATCTGTTAAAACAACATTTGATGAACGGCAAATTTCTTATTAATATTAATTGCTAAATTGATCCAGTGAGTAAAATTAATTAAAGGGGGATCTTAAACTATACAAATGGTTACTAAAACAAATTATAATGTACAGTTTAAAAATGATCTGCCCCATTGTAAACTTTTTTCTGTCTTTTTGTGTACTGTGCTTTGCGTATCCTTTAGTAATATACATACAACTTGTTTATATATTAATACGTTTTTTACTTATGTAGTATCTCACAAATGGAATGATATTTGAAGCAATTTTTCAACGATTCAGAGCTGTTATTTAAAACAAATAATCACAACTGATATGTTTTTCTAAATCTATATTTTAGAAAAATATTAGATTTCATTTTTTACGTTTAAATTAATAGAAAATTGACACAATAAATAGCTATGGAACCCATTAGTGATTGTGTGGTTAACGTGAGTATTTGTCATGAGATTATTGCTTCTGGCAATTTGACTTTCTTTCCACGAAATGTTCTGTGAAACATTAGTCTGCTATCACAGGGTGTGACAACATGGGTTCCCAGAAACTTCTGTTGTCATACCTCACTAAAACAGTCTATCGCTAGACAGATCGGTTACAAAAATTCAAAGACCAAATGTAGGAAAAACCCTTGCAAAACAAAAGACCAGGGTGTAAGTATACATCATTCTGTACAAATATTTTATTAACTTGACATCATTGACTTAAGCAATAACACTCATTTTGACATTCCATTAAATATTTATTTGAGAGTAAATGTTTCTTTCAAAGATTCAATATTTTAAGTCGCAGTAAAGTGAATTAGTGAACTAATCAGCTATCAAAGTTTTGGATCTCACACTTAAATATATAAGACATTCCAACCCATTTTCAAAACGAAAGTACGCTAAATGTGCAGTGTTAACCAAAAAAGGCAAGCGGCGAAGACGTCATTTTTTTAAATTTAAATGACCTGAAAGCCTAATGGAATTTTATTGGCTCATATGAAAGGTTGAAGCAACCGCAGTAGAATACCGAGGGAACAAAGCAACCGATGACCCCAAAAGACAGGGCAAAAACACAAAGACAAAACAAGTTACATTGCACGGAAATAAAATACGACATTAAAAACAAATGCACTCATAGTGCAAACTCCCATGACAACCGGGAGTGACATCAGGTGCTCCGGAAGGGTAAGCATGTCCTGCTCCGCTAGCGACAACCGTCACACTTCAGTAAGTCAATACAGGATTGAGTCAAATCCGGTTATGTCAAAGTCATGAAGACGTGAAATCTTGATGAAAATGTCCGTTTGACACGTCATATCTGTCAATAATGTCATGGTGACGGCCATAAAATTTCTGAAGGGTTGATAGTAACTAAGGCTGAACAAATCCCTGACTAAGCAGCTTTTGGGACAGTGTTTTTTGCTCTATTCAAAATATCACTCTCTAGACTAAAGGCTCGACAGTAACGAATCAACTGTGATATGTAAACGTCATAGGCTGGAGACGTAGGTATATTGGTACTCAGAAATGGAAAGTTAACAATTGGTAAGTTAAAATCATCGTGTTGGCCATACAGCTTAGATTTCTAACGCCCATCTTTGTCAATGTATATTAAAAGATCTTAGTACGAAGCTGAAGTAGGTGTATCAGTAGTCTCTTTAATTTCAAGCTCATTGGGATAGATCTGGTGTAAATATTCCTTGAATTTTGGATTATTAGGACAAAGTACATCGTCTATGTAGCGGAAGCTGAAATTAAAGGACTGGGCTAAATGTTTTTGGTTTTTTTTGTGTTAGCGCTTGTGGGGAGGATAATGTCGTAAACATTGAAAACTGTACAAACTTTACGGACTTTGTGGTCAAATGGGACACCTTGTAAGAACTCCACTGTGGAGCAAGTCAAAGTAAATGAATTAAAATCTTTCAAAATTAAGTTAAAAGTCATTTAAAACTTTTATAGCTTTGAAATAAAAATTAAAATCGCAAAATATAATTACTAGATATAGAAATTTGGTAACCAAAAATGGCGTCATGTACATCGTTTTTCGAAAAATTGACAAAAAAGACATTCTTAAGTTTATAGTAATTTTTCAATAAATTTTGTTTTTGGCTAAGTATGAGATCAAAACAATCATAAAAGCAGTACCGTATAGCGGGAAATTTTTTTGGGGGGTTTAATTTTTGCTTTTTTGCGGTTATAATTCATTCGCAAAATTTAATTCCGTAAAATTTAATAACAAAAATCTGTTTAAAAATATCTACCGACATCACTCCAAAAGCTGGATGCCTTTTATCTACTAATTACTTACAAAAAACACTCACACGTCGAAATTTAAATCAGTTCGTTTCCAGTTAACCTGAGATCATATGTACAGTATTTGTTCCAAAACAACACATTTTGGAAGACATAAATTCCGTTAAACTTGTAAATTTGGCAATGGACTTTTATGTGCGTATTTTATCATCTGATATCTTCCAGCGTTTTAGGAGTACAATGTAATTTATGGATAAAATAAAGCCATAGCTTACATTTTTACCAAATCTCCTAACCACAAAAATTAAACCCGCGAAAAGTAAACATCATGATTTAAGGCGAAATCCGCAAAAAGTTCCCACAATACGGTATTATGATTACGCAAATGTTTTGTGTCCATCAGCTATCCAAATAAATTAAATAATATCGGCGCCAAGTCTGAAGACTGTCATTTGCTACTTTTTTCAAAATTATTGCCACATACTAAGTTTTGTTACAAATGCATTTAAAGTTGTCATAACGCCTTTTATCTAAAAAATTTTATAATGCCATCGTATGGCAATACATAAAACGTTTCATATTTAGATATCTAAAATACAAGGGAGATAATTTTATGTCAAATGGTAAAATCCAACATAAATAGCTTGACAACTTCTGAGTTGAAAATATCATCGTAAAGGATATACAAGACACAACTGACTGACAAAATATGAAAACAAATCAACATTTAAGAGGTAGAACACCACATAGTTTTGAAATACACAATAAAAAGAAACAATATTAAAACATAATTATATTGTGAAAATTAATCATTTTTAGGGTAAAAATGTGACCGACTTTTATGTTACACTGGGCATATAATCTATAAAGTTGAATCGCAAATGAAAATATGAAAGGTACGATTATATCTAAAAGTAAAAAGCTTAAGATTAAAGACGACATTTAAAAGGTAAAATCAATGAATAGCAATGAAACAGGTGTGCCTTTCTTAACGATTCATTTTTATCCTAAGCTAAAAAACACAATAGAAATGTGGATTCAGACTGGGTCGGTTTGGAATATGAAAGAAAATCTTCGATTTATCCCCGTGCACTCCATTGTGCTTGCGATTGGGCCTTTGGTGTCAAAAATTCTTTTCACATGCACTTACGGGATGTTACACTACTTGTTTATTTTTCTGATAGGAACAAGGTCCCTTTTCCAGCATGTAAAAGGTCAGTCGTTTTCAAGATACTGCTTCTCGAGCAGAAGATGGTTTTGACAGTGTCATTGTTACTTCAAGGAAGGTAATGTCTACATTGTTCGACGCAGGAGACATGTTAAAGAAGTCGCATAACAGTCTAATCCAATAAAGACTTCAACTTTCTATTGCTGCTGACAAGTCTGTTCAGTAATTTTGTTAGTACCCCAATTTGCTATAAGTAAAGACAAAAGTCATGTAAAATTGCCCCCATAAGACGCATCTTTTCTAGAGCGGGGTCTGGGTATCATCAGTTGCAGCTTAACATTGGAGAACCAGGTTATTAAGGATAGAAGGTTGAGGTCAACAAATTAGAGCATGTGCTATTCACTTTCTCCAAGACATGATTCCTCATTTGAGGGAAATCGAGCATATTTATCTGCATGGGTGTGCAAAAAGCGGGGCTCGCATTGTACAAACTAATGTGAATATCAGGGTAGTGAATCATGTAACAATGCAAAACCCATTTGCTGTACTTCTAAAACCAATGATTTACCACTTTTGGATTGCAAATATGCAAATGTCTCATTGGAATAATAATCTTTTGTGTGGGAGCAGGGCAAAGTGTCTGATCTGTTCCTGTACTTCTCAGTAATGTCTGAGCTCTTTTTAACATTCTGCATTTGTTTTACATTCCATATGCTGTTTTAGATTTTTTACCTTTATTTGTTATCTGTTTTAAATTGAACATTTGCACTGTTTTAAGCCACAACAACAAATATATAGTTATAGTTTTTATAGTTTTCCGGTCTTTTCGTTCGTTTGTCCACTCGTTTCACCTCAGTTTACATGTACCATCTACATTTTCAGTTGATTTCACAGAATTTACAAGTTTGATTTTCATAAAATTGTGTTAACTTTTTCATCTCAACAAGTAAAACATAATGTAGTATTTTCCATTTTATCGATAAAATGCCAAATAGAAAATCCGTGTCATTTTCTTGTACCTTTTCAAATTCATTGCTTTGATGTTTTACCTCGTAGATACTGTGTTTATTCCTTATATTTCCGTTTTAGATATACTCTCTCTTTCTTATAAATATGTTCCATATATTTTGCTTTTTTAATATCACCTCTTTTCCCTCGATTTTACCATTTAAATGCCGTCTCTATCCCTTAGATTTTATCATTTATGTATTATTGTGCCTTTTACATTTTGATTCGCAATTTCCCTTATAGCTCAAATGCCCACTGTAACATTAATGTCAGTCAGGTTTTTAACTTTACGAATTTCTCAATATCATTATGTTTAATTATTTTTTGTTTCATTTTATTGTGTATTTCACTCTGGTTGGGGATTTCAAAAGTACTTTTGTCTTTGACCTGTTTAATTTTGATTTTTTTTTTATATTTTGTTACAAATCCTTTAAGATGGTATTTCCAACACAGAAATTGTCATCTCTTTATGTTGGATTTTACCATTTGATATAAATTTATCTCACTTGATTTTCGATATCCAAGTATGAAACGTTTTCTCCATTGTCATATGATTATAACATTTTTTCTTGAAATAAAGGGGTTTTGGCAACATAAAATGCATTTGTACCAAAACTAGCTATGTGGCAATAATTTTGAAAACAAATATCAAATCACAGTCTTCGGAGTTAGAGCCGAGATAGGAATTTATTTTTAGAGCTAATGCAACATAAAAGATTTACGTAGTCATAACTTTGCTTTTATGATTATTTTGATCACATGCTTAGCCAAAAAACAACAAAATGTCTTGAAAAATTACTATAAACTTAAATTTTTTGCGATTATTCTAAAATGATGCATGTGACACCATTTTGGTTACCAAGTTTCTGTATTTAATCATTGAATTTTACGGAATTTTTTTCAAGTTATAACAGTGTTTTGAATGACTTAAATTAAATTTTGAACGATGTTGATTCATTTACTTTGACTTAGTCCAAATTGGAGTTTTACAAGGTGACACTTTTTACCCAAAATTTCGTACAGTTTAGACCAGTTTTCAGTGTTTACAACATAACTCTGTTAGCTTTAACATTTTAAAATTTCATTTGAGCCAATAAAATTCCATGAGGCTTTCAGGTCATTTGAACTTTTAAGCTAAGCTACTTTTCTAATACTTGCCGCTATACTAAAAAGAATCAACCCCGCCTTTTATCAGATTTTAGATTAGAAAGTGCATTCGAAGTGTTGATAAGTCAGATAAAAAACAAAAGGTAGTGGCAATTATTGAAACTGTAGCAAATAATATTCACTCATACTTACTCAAAAGACAATCTGCTCCAATCCAAAAATGTCCTAGGGCACAGCTACAAACTCCGTTATAGCACAAGAGTTTTCCAGCACAATCATTAGAAGTTACACATGTTTCATTTATTGTAACTGTTAAAAGAAAACATGAGTTTGATAAAAAGAATCGAAATATTGTATCTGTGTACAAAGCACACATATTGGAAATATAAATTATATCATATTTAAATGGTTTCGAATTTCTTTTTGGAAAGTACTAATATAATATTTTCATATTCTTCTCCAGCATCTTGCGCCAACTTAACTAAGAGAAATAACAGTTTTTAATTCATTTCTTTATAAGCCGTATTATTCATCGGATAATTACTATTGCATAACAAAATATGGAGGTTACTGTGAATTTTAGGTTCTGCATATGCGCATTTCGACAACTTATCTCTCATCGGTACAGATCAAATCAAAACATTTGGAAATCCATGAACCGAAATATGTGCAAAAGCTGATAGAGAACAAATTACCAATAGGATCAAGATAGGAAAGCAAAATCATCTAAGGACAGAGCTATGCAAGATGGAGATACTCCTTAGGTTTTAACAAAATTTTCTTAAATTTAGATATTGCAAATTTTCAAATGAAATCGGTTTTCGGGTAAGCACCGAAGTAGTGGATACTGGATCGGTTAATACCCTCGGGGACTTAAAAGTCCACCAGCAGTGGAATCGACCCAGTGTTAACAAATAACAAAAAACCGAGGTTACTGTGAATTTTAGGTTCAGCATATGCGCATTTCGACAACTCATGTCTCATCAGTACAGATCAAATCAAAATATTTGGAAATCCATGAACCAAAATATGTGCAAAAGCTGATTGAGATATTGAGGTATTGAATGCTTGTTGCAATTTTATGTTAACACCTTGGCTTCTTGAATATCATCTAAGGATTTTTCAACTACTATCGACATATATATACTGGTAAAACAGGTTGATTGTTGGGTCGCTTTATGTCATGATCATACCATGTTATAAAAGGTTTATATGTTCTCAGTATTGGAAATAAACCATTTTATGTCATGAAAATCCCTTTTTTTCGAGTTAGTCATTACGGTAGGAAAATGAAATCCTACATCTATGGTGCATATACTTTTGAATATTTTTAAATGTAAAAATGCAGTAAAATTCACGTAAAAAACATAAATTGACGTAATTAAACGTCGTTTTGACAGCATAACGATGTCGCATTATATTTGCATCGTTACATAATAAGTTAAAGGAAACAACATAACATTAAACACAAAATTCAAAAGAAAAGAAAACTGGATACACCTGCAATGGCCGAAAATAGCAATTACATGCCACAATCCACCAGGAAACTGCCATATTTTGATATCAAATGTTGACATTTTCCATAAAACTTCTAAAGTATGTAACCTTCTTGTAACATTTTATTGTTTACGTCGATAAAAGTCGTCAAGAGTAGAACAGATTTGAGCGAATCATACTAGTTGAGATATATACACCCCGTAAGATGGAAATAAAGAAACGTCGCCGCCAATAAAGGGAGTAATAGTGCAATTAAAATCACCCTATTCGTCATATACAAAAATATTTTATATGAGTCAATGATGAAAGTTAGAGCAATAAAAGGGTAATATTTGGAATCATTGTTTGTTTTATTAAGTTTCAGTTCTTGTGTGTTGATGAAGTCGATAATTTAAGAACTAGACATTGTCAATGATTACAATATCGTCAATATACCTCCTGTTATCATATTGAAAATTGAAATTAGTTTATTGCTGTTGTGTAAGGTTCATTTTGTAAGTTTTCATAAAGCCCCGTTCGTAACAGAGCAGAAAAAAATCTGAAAGGTGCACCCATGAGAATTTCGATGACCTGTTTGTATATAGCTAGCAAAAGATTCAGTTCTTTAATCATATATTGTAAGTCCAGAAAAAATGACTGTTGCAAGAGAAGAATCCCTACTTTTTGTTGCAACAATTGAACTCCAGAATTTAAAAGATCAGTTAATAAGTTGTCCCCGTTTTTATCAAATTATGTGGAAGGATAGTTTTTTTTAATTGAATTTTAGAAGAAAAAGCACCACTACAGTTTTGTGGTGGATTCGTTTTAACTTTATAGAAGAAAGACAAAAAATAAATTTGAACCATGATCAACAAATGAGTAAAAAATGTACAGTCAAAACAGCTTACATGTTAATAACTGTATTCATGAAATTCATCACCTTTAATTGCCATGTTTTTCGAGTTTTGATTTTGGATTTTCATCTCAGTGTACTCGTTTTTTACTTCGGTATTTATTTGCCTATATATTTCAAGAATTGCACAAAGGGTACAATTCCACAAGGGGATACTATGCAGAAAGTGAAAATGCATTATTTCATATATACAATGTAGGCGTTGATCCATTGCGTGATTTTGCGATGTCTTTGTAGAGACTTTGTCTCATGTGCATTTACTCCATAAACCTTCGTTGCTTATTTTAGGCTGAAGTTTTTCTCTGCTTCAGAGTGGAGTCCGGAAAAAGATTCCCCGTGCGAGAGATGAATCTCTATATACATTTCAGTTATGATGTTTTTCTTCTCGGGAGAATTTCTTATATGGATGCACTGTCATACTTTCGGATTTTGGCATGTTATATTTTGTGATTTTGAATTTTTATTCTTACCACCCGGTTGTTGTGCCCATGTCTCGTAATTTTGTAAAGCCAAGTTTTCTTGCTGTTGACTCGATGGGTGCCCTGTGGTTGCTTGGGTATTGTGTTCCTGTTTTATTGGTCTTTTTGTTGGGCAACTGGCAACAATTTGCCAATTAATTTTAAGTTTGTTGACGATCCCGCATCTACGAGTCAAAAAACATGGACGTACCGTTACTCGACATCTAGCGATGTGTTCCGCAAGGGACGGTGATGGGGACCGTCTTGGGTTTGCTGTGAGGTATGATTATAGCTCATTACTGAAGGCCTCAAGAGGAGGGGAGGCAGTGGAAGCATTGTTCCATTGCTTGCTTGTGCCATGTAGTTGTAGAAACTTTGTGTCATGTGTTTTAACTCAATATCCCTTCATTGCTTATTTTATTATCTCTTCTTAAAAGAATCTAATCCCCCCAGGATTTTTCACTGGCACCTCACAAGATGAGATATATTTTTGGTTGGATAATTGGTTGTTTTAAAACAGTAGTTTTACAATAGAACTAAACCTGACCATTTGATAAACAGAAAATAGTATTAACTTTGAATGAGAAGTATATGAAGAAATTACGTTTACCATCTCTAATGATTTACTAAAATAAAACTTTGTTTCAGATAACGTACGACGTAAATAAACTAAAGGAGATACTCCATGTTTGTTCATAAGATTGTCCGGTATTGAAAAATAAACGAACATAGAAGTTTATCTGCAGAATTTTATTGTGTTTACACAAAAAATCGAAGGCTGATAACCCAGGTTGCTGTATCTTACTATGTATGATGATTACAGATGTGAAACAGATATGAACAGATGTGAGACAGATTTCTCATATGGATATACTACACATATTTTCAAATTTTGGCATTTATTTTTGTAATTTCAAAATGTAATTCTGACCACCTGTTAAAAGAACCCACATCTCACTATTTTATAACGCCAAGTTTTCTTACATTCGACTTTATGAGTGCCCTGTGTTTGTCTATATATTGTAATCGTCCACTAGCTTAAGACACCAGTGCTTTTGTCGGGCAAAGGATGACAGTGATTGTAAGAGCACTTTGCCAGTTTAATTAATGTTTGTTGACAATCCCGCACCCATGACCAATGAAGACATGAATGTAGCGTTGCTCGACAATTAGCGAAGAATTCCACTCAAACCAGTGCTAGGGGCCGTCTTGAACTTACTATGAGGCATGAGCAAAGCCCATTATTGAAGGCCTCATGGTGACTTCAAGATGAAGAACAACAATAAAAGCATTGTGCCTTTGCTTGTTTTTACAATGTATTTGTAGAGACTTTGTCTCATGTGCATTTACTCCATATCCTTTCAATCACCGTTACATTCTAAATAGAAGCCTCCTTCACTTGATCAAATAAACTTGAAAAAAGACAACAAAATTCAATCTCTAGCGGGACAAATTATAATCAACAAACGAAAATTACACCATATATTTACCAAAGTAAAATAATTATAGTAATAATAATAATGATAAAAAATAATATGCAAGCTCATTTCCCTTACCAAAACAGCAGGCCTTTGGTGATTAACTGCCGAAGAATTGCAGTAGACTTTGCAGCAAATTTACTGCGAACAGTTAGCAGTAGATTTTCGGCGACTTTTTATAATGCAAATTAAATTTGCAGCAGACTTACAGCACACTTTTCACTGGTTTGGTTTAATGTGAACTTATAATATACTTTCTGCAAACTTCTGGCAGACCTGTTTTGATCTTTTGGCATACTTCATGGAAACCTCTGATGTACTTGTACGAACTGTGAATTTCTGATAGGAGGTGCTCAGTATTGGGAATGAAAATCCATTTCTTTGAGTTATCATCACGATATGAAAAAAAAATCATTCACCTTTGATGACTATACTTTTTGATATTTTCAAATGTAAAAATGCACTGAAATTCATATAAAAACATAAATGGACGTATATATCTCAACTAGTACGATTCGGAAGCATGTGTTCTACTCTTGACTTTTGATTCCTGGTCGATTGTGGCATGTGATTTCGATTTTCGGCCGTTGTATGTGTTTCCTGTTATCTTTTCTTTTGAATTTTCTATTTAACCTTATGCTGTTTTCTTCGACTTATTATGTAATTATGCAAATATTATGCGACGGCGTTGTGCCGTCAATACTACGTTAAATTACGTTCATGAGAATTTCGATGACCTGTTGATGAACAATGTTGCCTAAATGAAAAAAAGTTGTCTAGCAAAAAAATCAGTGCCTTAATCATAACCATTGCAAATCCAGAAAAAATGACTATTGCAAGAGAAGAATCCCTCCTTTTTGTTGCAACAAATGAACTGCAGAACAGAACATTTACAAGAACATTTAATAAGGTGTCACAGTGTGTATTAAATCAAATTATGGGGAAGGGTAGTATAAAAAATATCGTTACTGTCAATAGAGGACAGTTTTTTTTTTTATTTTAATTCATATAAAACTTTAATACAATAATTTAAACTCCAAAAAATAATTTACAGCAGAGTTTTGATATTTTTTTAAGTATTCTATAAGTACACCATCATACAGGTAAATGCACTGGTTAGATGGACCGATGTTGGACATCAATGTTGTATTTCTTTCAAATAAAAGCAACATTGTTGAAAGCCTTGTCGACAGAAAGAAAAATCCAACATTTTTTACAACAATGTCTTGATTTAAACTTAATTCTGTTTACAGACAGTTTAATAGGTGATTCATAATAATTATCTTTATAAAAATTTTGTTTTGTTTTTGAATTTGGTAATAATTTATTCTTTGAACTTTCTCGTTTGCACCGTGTTATATAATACAATGTAACTGGTTACTGCGCCTTTGATAGTTTCAAATTAATGTAGAAAAGATAAAAGGAAACACTTAGAATGGCCGAAAATGTTAATCAAAGCAACAATCTACCAGGGAACTAAACAACTAAAACAATAAAATTACAAAAGACAAACATATGCCATTCAAGAGCTACCGGTAGGGTAAAGCCGGTTCATGTGTATGATACATTGCTTTTTGTCCGAAATTTGCTATTTGACCGATTTTGCTTTTCCTTCAAAAATTTTGTTTTTTTTTGTCCGAAACTTTTGAGTTTAGTCCGACGCTTTTTGTCTGATTTGCTTTATCACAGCGTACCAGCAGATATTGCGGGGGGAAAGCCTATATGCTTGGGGGGAGCTTTTGACAATTTTTGCATGGTTGTCTGGAGATAAGGTAAGTTTGCACATTATTCAAACGCAATAATGTAATAATGCTATATACCACGGAACCCAGCAATGAATAGGCTACACAATGGTCAACACAATAAAGATCCACACACTATAGTTTCTTCGAACACTTCGACACAATTTCAAACTTTCAGGTGGAAAACGATATTATCTAAAAATTTACATTTCCAACATGTTTGTGAATGGTTTTACTTGTTCATATATGATTAAAAAGGCAATTTCACCACGACTGTTTCACTCAAAAATATGTGATATCAGCGATGCTCCAATATTTTACATTTTTTTGCTTGTGTGACCGGGGGGAAAGTCATATATCTTAGCGGAGGGAAAGCATTGGTTATAGATTTCGCTTTCTTCGTAGTAATAATATGTTTTCGTGACATATTTTGCTGTGCCTTGATACTAAAACCTTTTCTCAAACGTGTATTGACTACATTTGTCGTTTGTCGCAAAGAATTACCCGATAAAATCGTCAGAGGAATACAGCTTAAAAAAAACCTAAGTCGTGTATAAAAGTTGTTTGTAAAATACACATTCAGTCACTGGTGTCATTCTTGTAGACTGCATCGTGTTTTTTTATCTCGCCCAGTTGCATTCTCTCAAACAGTAAAGCAACATATATAAATGTGCTTTCCCCCGCAAAGATATATGACTCCCCCCCCCCGGTCTAAGGTACAAAAAGTTTGAAATATTCCAGCAACACTGATATCACATATTTTTGGGAGGTAACGTATTGGTGAAATTGCATTTTTAATTACAAATGAACAAGTAAAACCATTTATATACATGTTGGATATGTAAAATTTTAGAAAACATCTTTTTTCACCTGAAAGTTTGAAATTATGCCGAAGTGTTTGAAGAAACTATAGTGTGTGGATCTTTATTCTGTTGACCATCGTGTAGCCTATTCATTGCTGGGTTCCGTGGTATATAGCATTATTACATTATTGCATTTGAATAATGTGCAAACTTACCTTTTCTCCAGACAACCATGCAAAAATTGTCAAAAACTTTCCCCCTAAGCATATATGCTTTTCCCCAGCAATATCTGCTGATACGCTGTGTTTATGTCCAAACATTTTGTTTTTTGTCCGAAATTTATTGCGTTTAGTCCGTAGCTTTTTGTCCGATTCGCTTTTTGTCCAACAATTTTGCTTTTTGTCCGATACTTTTGCGTTAAGTCCGTTGTTTTATGCAATTGAGAATGACAATTCTGCCTTTGGTCCGATCAATACATAAAACAATTTTACATAACCAAAGATACCATGCAGGAGTCTATTCTATGCGTGCCAACAATAACACGGTTCGGTGAAAAGTCATATCCGGTGTGCGTTATAACAGTAGTGAATTTTGCATATACAAATATCTCATTCATCTTCGCAAATCAAATTTAATTAATACAGTCTTTATGTGATGTTGATGATGCTGCTTCAGTGGTATTTAAGATAAAGTTAATCCATAGATTGAGTATTAATTGATGATATAAGTTGTTCATTTGCAGAAATGGAATTTACATTTTTGTCTGTAAATAAATAAAGAGTTTTTACTATTGTTTCTTTTTTTAACTAGTCCGTGTATTAACCTGATCTGTTACGAATAAAAGAACAAACTGACTTCATCATCCACTGGACATGATTGAAATAGATCTGCAACAAAAGTGTGTACCCGATAAATATCATCGGTGTCAATCTTACTTTCAATCCGCTTGATTCCCTACAAGATCTGCTTTGCATGTGTCCAATGTTAAAATAAGTTCCCTGTTTGCGGCTATGTTGCATGATGGGTGCAGACGAGTCTGCACCAAAGTAACAAAACTTTGACATTTAACACAATCTGGGCACACAGAAGCTATAGTTAGTCGTCATATAAGCGGGAGGTTGATGCATCAATAAACCTTGTTTAACCCACCATTTTATTTATAAAATGCCCGTTCCAAGTCGGGAATATGACGGCTTGCCAAACATGTTCTGTGTCGGATTGTGTTCCCCTGATTCAGTCGAATGTTATACGGATTTTCCTTACTGGTCTCTTCCTTTGATCGATTCGGACTTTTGTTGTCACTTTTATTTGCCAGCAATTACGTTATTGAACAGAATTCGCAAATGTTCTTTGGAGCCTGTTATCATGTTTACTCACTGCAATGTCTTTATAATTTGGCATATATATTAAGATGTTCTACAATTCCAAGAAATGAGTGGTCTTTGAGAGTTTCGGAAAACTTACCAAAACTTTGCAATAGTGAAAATATAATGTATTTCAATCACGATGTCATGTAAAATGTAAATGTTAATCTAGGTAATTGATGTGTAAATAAAAATGCCCAAGTGACCTTATTGCAACTTCCATTTTCAATTACAATCGGGTATTGCTTGGCTTCCAAATTTATGACTTTAAAGCCAAACCACCCGATTGCACTTGCTCCTCTACCCCATTCAATTATAGTCCGGCTGGACACGTTATAACTTGTGATCTAGATATGGTATACAACCTCAAACTACGAGATATCCTGTCAAAAGGTACCATATTCCGTGAACTCCAGAACATCAACTGGAGGTACAACTTCAAGATTTTGATGGATGCAGTCGAGGACTATGGTAGATAGTGGACAAAGAAAGAATAAGAAGACGTTGATATATTGTCCGACTGGATCATGTCCATAAGTCATTAATTTTGAATCGCATACGGCGCTTGAAAACAACAATGAAGTATAGAAATCTTAGTATATTTGAAGATCCCATCTTGGATCCAAGTCTGACAAGCCTTCGTGAAAAATTAGGTCGTTGTCCCTGCAAACAAAGCTTCTAACAAAATACTGTTCTTGTGTAAGAAACACTATCTCAACTGCTTTGTTAGATGTAGGGCATCTACAGATCATCTGAAAAACCCTCCTTATACCCATTCTGCAATACCGAGGGACGAGATTGTTAAAAAATACACTTCAGTTTCAGCATCATTTGGCATCAGAGCCGATGATGAAAACAAGGAACTCCCTTAAATCTATAAGGTACCCCCTCCTCACTACTTGGTTGACCGCAGTCAAAGATGACAAAAATAGAGCAAAAACACTGTCCAAAAAGCTTCTTAATCAGAGCTTTGTTCAGCCTACGTTACCATAACATCATTAGAGGAAATGACGTGTTGACCAGTGTCCCGAATGAAAGCGGACATTTTCAGCTAAATTTTATACGTCGCACTGGATTTGACTATACCGATTTTCATTTTTTTCTAGATTGACTCACTTATAATGTGACGGATGTTGTTAACAAAACAGGACATGCTTACCCTTCCGGACCACCTGATATCAATGTCAGTCTCATTGGAGTTCACACTGTGATTGCCTTGGTCTTATAAAGTGTGTTTTCTGTGGTTTGTAGCTGTCAAACGTCATTGTTTTCTGTGTTCACGTTTTGGCCATGTCCTTTGATTTACACTTTGGAAATACCACTCCTTAGTTCCTTCGGTATTCTACTGCCTTTGTTTTTTTTTTATTGGAGGTTACAGGATTCGATGTCATATAATACACAATATATTTCCTGAAATGTTAATTTAGACTTCAGTTGGTGATGGGTAAATGTCGGTCACAATGACCTAATTTGTATTGGATGCATGCTTCCTCGCTATGGTACATCTGTATACCAGATTACATGATCTCTGGTCATAACATACACAAGAAGTATATAAAACGGGATTGTTAACCAAAGTCGATGATGCGTAAAATATATGGCACAGTATATTCCTTTGTATTGGATCGCCATAATATATTTGTATCTAAGATCACATGCTCTCCAGTCAAATACAAAGTACGTACAATGCAAAATTTGTACTAAAGTCAGTGCTGCGTAAAACACTAGGTAAAATATACCTAATTCTGTTTGTATGTGTGTCATATCATTCAAGATGTACAATAATTATATGTATTGAAGTAATCCATATATAAAAGTTATAAACATTAAAGTAAGTGTGCAAATAACCAAGTCTACTTAATCAATTAAAAATTCCCTGATAGTAATGAAAAACCATTGTCATGGATACAATATTTTGACGATAAATTATCTTCTTGCCTATTTAGGGCCCCGCAATATATGGCGGTTCCCTATAGTAATCAGCCTGACCGTCCGTCTGTCCATCACCATTTTCTATGTCGTACGATAACTCAGGATTGCCTGCATGGATTTTCATGATTTTCAACTCAAAGTTGGGCTTGATGAAAGAAAGCTCTCTTTTGTTTTAGAAAAAATTTGGAAAGAATCGAGATTGCCTGCATGGATCTTTAAGATTTTTTTACTCAAAGTTGGACTTCACCAAAGTAAGCTCCTCTTTTTTGAATCAAAATCAGAAAATGATTTTTACGAAAAAAACTTTAGTTTTTATATGAAAAAAATGCATATTTTCAGATAGAGCAGCAACCTAGAGTCTAAAATTTCAAATTTAATCAACCACCCTGACGCACGGCTAAGTTATACCTAATTTTGAAGGAAATGGAATGACGCTTTGGTTTTGACTGGTCGTAAATGTGACATATAGTGCAAATGTTAAGAATCAAAGGTCAAAGGTCAAATTTTCAAAATTTACTTTTTTGTATATTTCAAACGTTTCAGCACATATCTCATAATATTCTCAAATGATTGCTTTTATTATCATTGATTTTGTCTCTCAGGTGATTTATGATAGAAATAAAAGCAAAAATCAAGAACGGTAACCCCTTCGCAATGTGATTTACTTACCTTTTCTCAAATGGGGAAAATTTTCACTTTTAGGGATTTCAAAGCAAAATCAATTGCCAAAAATTAGTAATATAACAAAAATAAGTAATTTATACGGAAGCCGTAAGGGGACACACAAAGAATGAGTAAAAATCATTTTCAATTCGAGATCACGATAAAACAATACCGTTTTACCGAGATCTCGATAAAACAAACACTAATATATCGAGATCTCGGATTATTATATCGTTATCTCGATAAAACCATCATTGTTATATCCAGATCTCGGATTATTATATCGTTATCTCGATAAAACCATCATTGTTATATCGAGATCTCGGATTATTATATCGTTATCTCAATAAAATCAATATTGCTATATCAGGATCTCGGATTACAACACAGTCACGAATGTCTCATACAAAACAATTAATTTGACCTTGAGGTCAAAGTTCAAAGTCAAAGGTCAATAACCATAGTATTAGCGACATCATCTTGAGCTGATCTACCTTAATGCAAAATATCAAAAGCCTATACTTTAAGATAAAAAAGTTATAGTCTGGAGACGAATCTGTCATGCAAAAACCATTAATTGGACCTTGAGGTCAAAGTTCAAGGTCACCAACCATAGAACGAGAAATGCAGTCTTGAGTTGATCTACCTTCAAGCCAAATATCAAACCCTACATTTTAAGATAAAAAAGTTACAGACCGGTCACGAATCAGTCATGCAAAAACCATTCATTTGACATTTAGGTCAGAGTTGAAGGGCCAAGGTCACCAACCATAGTACACGACAAATCGTCTTGAGTTGATCTACCTTCATGCTAAATATTATGAACCTACACTTTAAGATAAAAAAAAATACAGTCTTGACAAGATTTGTTACGGACAGACAGACTGACGCACAGACGGACAGACTGATCACTATAGGGCATCCGCCACTTTTTGTGGCGGGGCCCTAATAACTGCTTTAAGGCGTCATCTGATGATTTTGACACAAATATAATAAATGTAGATTTTGTCATTCTGAATATTTTTGCAATTAAAAGTTTTTATCCGTTATAGTTTTTGAAATCACGGGGTCTATCGTTTACGAATAAAAGTACCTAGGAGAACAGAAATTAATACCATTTTCGGAACGGATGAACAGTAACAGAATGAAAACTTCCGCTTCAGTATGACTGAAGGTAGGAAAAAACACTTTATTTTCATGTTCATCAATGTTTGTTTATTTGACTTAAGGGTGGGTGCATTCTCTGGCAAAAGCAATACAGTTTCATCGCTGATAGTGCATATTTTGATACATCATGTAGATTTTTGTACAAGTCGTTACGGTAAATGCATGTAGTCGAATTTTCTTTTTACTAGAAACACACGTTGTATCTGTAAAAATACTGCTTCTAAATTGCCCAAACGATATTACCTGCTCAAATATTAAAATACAAATACCCTACTCATTAACGTATTCCATAATAATTACTAAAACATGATTAAACCTTTTCCGGCCCGGATGATTGAAGGACAAGCAAGGCCTACGCGGAGAAATTAATTTCGTGACTTATACATGATAAGAATTTGTTTTTATAATTTGCTGTTTCCTGCTTTGCAGAGAATTATAGAATTTGGCCCTTGTTTTGTCTTTGTTTTTCTCTGTTGCTGTTTTTGCCATGTCCTTGTGGTCATCGCTTCCCTTGATCCTTCGGTATTGTACTGCTGTTGATTGATTAAGGGCGGACAGGGTTATGTGTGACTTTCAGAAAGGGGAGGGATGAAGGAGAAGGGGTGGAAGAAAGGAGACAGGAGACAGAAACCACTAGATCTACATATTTTTGGACATCTCGAATTTGACGTAAATAGTCATCTCAGTACTTAAATTTACGACAAAAGGGACGATTTTAATTTCAAAATTATCAATTTCCCAAACAAGGACAGTAATATTCTAGCCTTTCCTGCCTATGTTTCATAGTTGATTCATTACGCGAGAGCTAGCACAAATTAAACAGACTTTCTCATTAGACATAGTCATCTCCATGGCGACCTTATTAATCAAAGCTTCAAAAAATTCCGTTTCATACGATAATTAAGAAGTTCTGTAATAGACACCAGTCCCTTGTAGAAAAAATTGAAGTTTCGGTCCAAACTCTGATTCAAGATTCATTTTTAGGTCACCTGGCTAGGTCAAGGTAAGCTTTTGCCATCACTTGGCGTCCGTTGTCCGTCCGTTAGGTCGTGAACTTTTCAGGGAACCCCCTGTCCAAATTTTCATTTGAATTGTGGTCTGGTACGGGTTGTAATTGATGATTGGCTCTCATTTTCCATAGAAACTGAAAGTTTAGAAAAAAAAACTATTCTGCTAGATACTTTTGTAGGGAACAAAAATTAACATTGGCCACGATTAGAAATGCCTTTTATCTATGACAGCCATGGTCCAGGTGAGCGATGCAGGTTTTAAGAGCCTCTTGTTTACTTAGTACTAGGTTGATCATTTCTTTTAACTGTCTACTAGCTTTCAATAGCTAATAACTAAATACCGAAGTTACTGTGAATTTATTTTCTGCATATGCGCATTTCGGCAACTTATGTCTATTCAGTGTGGATAAAATCTTAACGCTTAAAGTAAATAGGCAAACGAATACCGAGGCAAAAACGAAGAAAGGGGAAATTATGAAATCAGAAATAAAAAATCACAACATTTAACAGCAACACGAATAGAGACAGAATGACTGAGACAAAACAAATGAACAAAAATGAACAAGAACGCAACAAAACTAAAGCACTAGCAGTGTGAATCCCTATAAAAACTAGGGTGTGATCAGGTGCTACGGAAGGGTAAGCATGATTTGCTCCACGCGTGGCACCCGTCACACTGCCAGTGAAAAGTCAGTTTTGTCAGAGTCGGTCTAAGTCAGTCCGGTAACAAACTCTGGATCTTTCCAAACATATCAGAAACATTGTAATGGTCTGTCAAATCGTGGTGGCGACCGTAAATTTCTTTAGTGACATTTGCAACAGTGATTGAACATACCCTTAATGAATAAATTTATGAGACAGTAATTTCGCTCTGTTGACAAAATTGCTGTAGAAACTAGAGGCACGGCAATAGAAAATGAGTTGTGAAATGTACACGCCATATGCAGGAGAAGTGGGAATATTAGTGCTCAAAAACGGGAAGTTCACGATTGGAAAGTCGAAATCATCACGCTTAACCTGAAGTTTTGTTTTCAGACGTCCAGAGTTGTCAATGTAGAGGTAAAGGTCAAGGTATGATGTAGATGATGGTGCATCAGTGGTCTCTTTAATTTCGAGTTCATCTGGATATATAAGATGAAGGTTATCCTCCAATTGAGGATTGTTCAATGAAAGAACATCATCTATATAACGGAAACTGAAATTAAAGGATTTGGCTAGCTTATTGTATTTTTTCTGAACAAGCCCTTGTATGAAACTGGCTTAATAAAGAAACAAATCTGCTAAAAGTGGCGCACAATTAGTCCCCATAGGTATCCCTATTGTCTGCTGGAAAACTTGTCCTCCAAATTCTACAAATATGTTATCAATCGAGAATTCCAGCATTGCAATGACATCCTCCTCTGTATACTTTTTGTGTGAATCAGTGTGATGTTTAACAAAATAGGTCCCATCTTTACCTATCACTAAATATGAATATCTTCTTTCACCCTTTTTAGTGCAGAAAGACTGATGTATTAAATCCCGGAGTACTGACTTTAGCTTATTGTGTGGAAGATTAGTTAGAGAGTAGAAAAATCAAATGTTTTGACACTGTTGCAGTTGTTGAGTTCAGTTGAAGATAGATATTCTAATAAGTCTTTTGAGTTTTTGAGAATCCACATCTGATTCACTCCACTCTGCACTGATGAGACATAAGTTGTCGAAATGCGCATATGCAGAAAATAAATTCACAGTAACTTCGGTATTTAGTTATTTGTTGAGTATACTTTATCAGTGTATATTTTGAAGCCATCTTTGACTGCAGTAAGTAATGAAGTGAGGAGCTAAGAAAGTTTTTTGTTGTGCTTTGGCAGACCCAGCAATGTATCTCTGTTTGAAAGGGCATTTATGTAACTTAGGTACCCAGTAGATACAAGGCAGGTTGTTGTTCTCTTCACTCAAACTGATACCAAAGGAAGACAATACTGATTTGTGATTGTTTAGTATGTCCTCCCTTGGTATGGTGGAGAGTTTGTATGTGGGGTTGCCAAATGAATTGTCAATGCCCATCTCCTTCATGTCGCAGTCAATGTAGTGTCCTTTGCAGGTAAATGCGATGTTGTTTTGGGCCTTGTCAGCTGGCACGATGACATAATTGTCATGGAGGGAGGACAATGTTTTTTCTACCTCGAGATCATCGAATATGTTTTTTTGAATTGGGGCTCATGATTGTCTTTAGGCGCCTCATTCGAGCTACAATCAATGACTTTATGGATCTGATCCAGTCGGAAAGTGTTTCAACCTTTTCCTTCTCTCTCTTAGCCCATTGTTTGGCGTATTCCTCAACTGCGTCCATCAATATTTTAAAGTTATGTTTCCAATTGATGGGTTGGGGCTCACGATATTTTGGACCATGAAATCAAATATGTTAAAAAAACGATAGAGTACAAATACCCAATATGACCTACATATTAAACCAAAATCAGCTAAGGACAGAGCTTTGCATGAGGGAGATACTCCTTAATTTTCAACAAAATTAACAAAATTTATAGATATTGCATGTTTTAAACTAAAATCGACTTTCAGTACTGACTACTGGGCTGGTGAATACCCTCTAGGACTTACATTCCCACCAGCAGATGCATAGACTAAGTGGTAACAAACAACTAAATACCGATTGCTGTTGAGTTGTTTAAGGACACTACCGCAATGGAAGGGGAGGTTTGGCATGTCATAAAACCGTTTTAACCCACCATTCCTTTTGAAATGCCTGTTCCAAATCAGGACCATTGCGATCATTAATTTTCCTTTGGTTTCCACCTGATTTGTCTCATGGTCTTCGACACTTAATTTTGTTAACACCCCTTTTTCAAATAATCATATCATCTATTCACTGTATAAATAGGAAAAAATTGATTACACTACTTTCTTGGTTTAAATACTTTTCCAAAAAGCCTTAGACAATGAAAAAAGTGAAAATATGAAACATAATTTTCTAAAATAAGAGTTTCCCTTAAAGTTCTTTAAACTTTAGGACAATTATATCTATAAACTACTCTATTTAACAAAGAAATATATATTTTTTTAATTCATACATCAACTTTCATCCGGTCACATTGTCTTGTCCTTTTTTCCTCCGGTTCAAAATGTGTCGTAATGTACATAAATAGATGTGTAACGTTTGTCAACGATATTTATCATTGTTCGTAGTTAAATTTTGCCTATTTATCTTGTTTTCAGCTATTTGCTCACAAAAATATTACTTACATGGCATGGATGGTGTCTTTATCGTCAAGCAATTTTCTTGTATTCAGTGATGTAAATGCACGAGTAACAATTGAAACTACTTGGCAGGAATGGTAGCCAGGTATTTGATTAAATGTATTGTAGGCCATTTGATTCATAACAAGAGCTAAAGAATGATCATTTTTTTAAAGAATATATATTTCATTTTGCAGAGAAAATTATGTTTTTTTCTATGACAATATAACTATCATCCTGGCAAACGTGTATTATCCCTTACATCTGAGTAAAATAAATGCCTAAACGATAGACCCCGTGGAAATAATAGCCACAAAACAGTAAAATTTGTCCACAATCATCATTTAAGGGCTATAACTTCTATAGGATGTTGTCTGACGATTTTGACCTGAATACAACAAATGTAGATGTTGTCATTCTGAACATTTCTGCCATGTGTCAGATTTTCTTTATCTGTAATGGTATTCGGAGTATAAGTCAATGTTTGGGTTTTACTCCTATGTTCTATCTTTAGCCATCGCAACCATGTTTTTTTCGTTGTTTCTCACCCGCACTAGTTTGTAAAAGGACAGTTACATGCATGTCATGTATGCTGTGGTTGGGTCACCGAAAGGGTTCACCTACGGGGCAATCTTTTCCATTGGTGACGCTCTGTTTATGTTCGACAAAGCGATTACCTAATCTGCGACAAGTCTCACCCACATAGATCATCTGACAAAGTTTGCAACCAACAGCATACGCTACATTTGCAGTAGTGCAGGTGAAACCATTTTTTAGTTTGAAAACGTTAGCCGGTCCTACTACTTCATCTGTTTCCCAAGTAAAATTACAAGTCAGACATGGGGATCGCTTACATTTTCTAGTGCCCTTGAAATCACAGGCAAACTTTTGGATCGAGCTATGATTTCAGTTTCCCGAGTGACCAGATCTGAGGCTATGGAGAAGAGGGTGAGAAATACCGACGACCGTGTGCCGTTGGTCCTTACATACCACCCTCACAACGAAGCCATCAAAAACATTTTGATCCGTAACTTTAAATCCATAGTTCTCAAGGACGAACACATGTCAGCAGTTTTCCAGGATTCGCCTCCGATTGCGGCCTTTAGAAAAGGGAAGGGTCTAAAACGGCACCTTGTCACTAGCTCTTTCAAGAGTGCTACTCCTCAAATTCCCTGTGATTTCAAGGGCACTAGAAAATGTAAGCGATCTCGCTGTCTGACTTGTAATTTTACTTGGGAAACAGATGAAGTAGTAGGACCGGCTAACGTTTTCAAACTAAAAAATGGTTTCACCTGCACTACTGCAAATGTAGTGTATGCTGTTGGTTGCAAACTTTGCCAGATGATCTATGTGGGCGAGACTTGTCGCAGATTAGGTGATCGCTTTGTCGAACATAAACAGAGCGTCACAAATGGAAAAGATTGCCCCGTAGGTGAACACTTTCGGCGACCCATCCACAGCATACATGACATGCATGTAATTGTCCTTTTACAAACTAGTGCGGGTGAGAAACAACGTCAGTTCCTTGAACAAAGAATTACCCATTTTCTAGGGACTGTTCGACCCTTTGGCATGAATGTTAAGAAACAGTCCATTTTATGATTTTACCTTTTTTGAAATTACACTATTGTATAGTATAGTATACAAATGTTTTGTTTTCTTTTTGGATTAAGTTCAAGATTGAGCATGATTTTTACAGGTGATTTTCGTTACATGTTAGTCGGCAGTCTTCTATTGTATCCTCCCGCCGTGCGCGGTCCCGGCTGAAGAATAGGCCCGCAGCATCCTCTGAGCTTGGAGTAGGAGCCATCCTAACAGAGGACCCCGAGGGAACCCCGGGATATAGAAATAGGACCCAGTATCTCCGGCTTGCGGGGTGTGACCCCTCCTAAACGGAGGCTGACCCCGAGGGTCCCGGGATATAGAAATAGGACCCATTCCGTGGTTGTGCGGGATTAATAAATACACAACCCATCTTTCGGATGGGATGTAAACTCAGGTCCACGTGTTGGGAGAAATGCCACGCTTCCTGCACGTTAATGAACCCTTGTAGCAAGCTCTTTGGGGTGGTCCGTAGGTGATCGGCTACAAGGCTAAATTCCCCGCCCTTGACGATTTCACCCTACTTTTCCAGTGGCAGTCAGAATTTCCCGTCCCATGGCCCTTTCCATACCCCAAAGTGATTATTTATCAACAAACTTGTTCTCGTCTTGATATAGCTGAAATATTGCTGAGTAGACGTTAAACAATATTCAATCAATCAATCAATCTATTGTATCCTCCACACCCTTTTCCAATTTTCTGTCCCGGTTGCCCCTAGAAGAAGGTCATACTGGCCGAAACGTTGGGCACAGTTTCCTTTTAACCCGTTTTGGATATTTTAGCTGTTTTAGTGTGTAAATTTTTGTTTAATTATACCTTTTAATTGTGGCCTACCTTACCATTTTTATTTTGTTATTTACGTTAATTTATGGCCATTGCACAACATATATTTTTATATTCTCATGTTTTTTTCGCCTGTCAAGACCCCACAAATAAATTGAAACTAGTTACCCTGTGAATCATTTTGGCAAAGTTTGGTTACAATTGGCCAGGTAGTTCCAGAGAGAAAATTTTTGTCAAAGTTAACTAAAAATGTCGAATTTGTCAAAATTTCCTGCATTAAAGAGCAAGAACTCCAATAAGAAGTCGTCTAATACTAACAAAAATGTTAAAATTGGCAAAAATCACTCTCAAAGGGCAATAAAGTAAGTGAGAACCGAACCGTGATAATTGGAGTTTTCTGTGTATCGTGTGCGTTTTTTGTCACATGTACATTCACTCCATATCCTTTCATTTTTCCTATTATATGCATAATAAACCGAACTCTAGCGAAGCGTCGTCTGACAATTTTGGTCATAATACATTTTGTAGGTCTTCTGCTGCAGAACACGGATGCCCAACTGTCAACAACCAATATGGGGTTTATATTGACTCAAACTGCAAATATTTTGCTAAACAATATAGTACTATTCCAGGAAATGACAATAAAAGTGAAACATCATTGACAAATTAAAAAAAAATATATGAAAACAGTCTTAAGTGCACGCTAGGGGTCTTCTTGATCTTGCTTGAGGGGGTGAATATTGTTCAACTCTAGTTGAAGACCCTCAGACGACATCAAGATGTAGACAGGAATAAAAGCCCTGTCCGTGATAATTGGAGTTTTCTGTGTATCGTGTGCGTTTTTTGTCACATGTACATTCACTCCATATCCTTTCATTTTTCCTATTATATGCATAATTTATCCAAAGTCATTGAAGCGTGAAATATAGGTCATCTTGACCCAAATATTATTGAGGAGTTCAGGAATTTATAAAAACATTTTACTGATGATATATCATGGTTATACCACTAACTATGAATGAGAAATACCCCTAAATGCAAAATTCATCCAAAGTCACTCAAGCATAAAATGTAGGTCATATTGACCCAAATATTGATGAAGATGTAGTACCATTTAAGAACACTGTGCTAGTATAATGTCATTATTATACTACCATGGGTTACTGAGAAATGGAGCTAAACGCAAAATTTAACCAAAGTCACTCAAGCATACAATCTAGGACATAGTGACCCAAAAGATGCTGAACTGCACTACACTGCATAAGAACACTGTACTAGTGAAATATCATTGATATATAACCATAGGTTTCTACAAAATGGTACTACACATGAAAAGTTTTTGAAGTCACTTATCCATTAAATGTAGGTCAAAGTGACTCAAGTGTGGTTGATCTCTGTTGAACTATATAAGATGATTATACATGTGATATATCATTTATATTCTCTTCCTACTTTCTAAGAAATGGAGCAAAACGCAAAACTTAACCAAATCGGGACGACGTACGGACGGACGGACAAGGGTAAATCTATATGCCCCTTCCACTTCGTGGCGGGGCATAAAAATATCGAAAAAAGGTAACATTTGTGAAAAATCGTCATTTAAGGGCAATAACATGTATAAGATGTCTGACGGTTTTGAAATAAATTGACCAAAGGTAGATCTTATAATTCTGAACATTTTTGTCCCTGTCAGATTCTCTCTAGCTGTAATGGTGTTCAAGATCTAAGTCAAAGTCTTCATTTTACCCCTATGTTCTTTTTTTAGCCATGGCGGCCATCTTTTGTGATCAGCCACGACCCCAGGAACAAATTTTAAACTATATGCCCAGTGGATGATTGTGACCAAGTTTGGTTAAAACTGGCCTTGTAGTCTTAGAGAATAAGATCTTTGAAATAGCTTACGGACGGATGACGGACACCAAGTGTTATACAAAGTGAGTATAACTCACATGGCCTTTGGCCAGGTAATAAAAACTGTAACTCAAAAACGGTAGATACAGATATCCGGACAACACATGTATCCCAATATAGACTGCAAACTCACTTCAAATATCTCTAATTTTGAGAATATTTTATCAACATCAAAACCTTTTGGCCCTGCACTCCCCCAACACGTGTATAAAAGACATATCAAATTTAAAAGTTTTAGTTCAAAAATTGTAGGAGGAGATAGCCAGACAAGGTTGTCTGGACAGATGGACAGACGAATGGACAAACAGATGACCAGACAGACAGCGGTAATTATAAATTATTATGGCCCCGACTTTCAGTCAAGGGGCATAAAAAAGTCAGGAAAACCAAGTGTGACTGACAGACGTGTAAACCTATGTCCCCTTGGGCAATTTGTGGACCTGAACAAAACTTTAACTCAACCTGTAACTCAACATGACAAGCTCGATCATATACCAAATATCAAATTAACATCTGTAAGTGTCTGTGAAAGTCTGGAAAACTGATTGTTGCCAAATGAAGTAATAACAAAATGATGGAAAGACGGTATTATGGAATGATGAATAAGGATAAAACTATATGCCCAGAACTTTATTGCGGGCATAATAAGGGTTCATATATGCAAGAATATAGTAGAAAGTTAAAAACCTTGTACTGTAATTTTAGTTTAATTTCTTAGTAAAAGATCATCAATGAATGCAGGGGCGACAAATAGGGATCACTTTTGCTTGCGTTTGGCATTATCTTCACTTTCTTTTATCCTCAACTACTCCTAAACCGTTCATCAGAATTCAATGAAATTTAGTCTACATATCACACTTTGTACAAAGTTGTGTACTGCATATTTAGTTTTCAGATTTTTTGGGGGGAAAAAATTTACATTTTTCCAAATTAGAGGTTCACCTGGTAATATGTTGTATATGTAAAGTAAGTGAGAACCGAACCGTCAGTCAAAAAAGAACAATCCAAGGACAATGGCAACGTCGGAAAAAGAAAGACATAACATGAGCACGGCACAGAAAAGAAAAGAAAATGAAGACACGCACATATACAAAAATGAACAACACGGGCCCAATAAAAAACCATGGGTGAGATCAGGATAAGACAGACTTTAAAAGGACCTTTTAAGATTTGGAGAACATTATAACTCTCATGAGACATTGTTCAATAGTATCAGTCATGTAAGTTATTTGTAGAACTGTAATTGCTGAACAGTTTTGCAATTGAAAAATTCTTTCTGTCTATTGTAACTTCTGAAACTGTAAAAAATGTCAAAAATTGTCTTTTAAGGGCAATAACTCTTGCATGACATTGTCTGCAAATTTTGACCCAATGAAAACAATTGAAGATCTTGTCATTCTGAACAGTAATATAATCTTTCTATCTATTATAGTTTTTGAAATGATAACCAAAAATGGAAAAATCAGTAAAAAATTGTCATTTTAGGACAACAACTCCTACAAGACATTGACCATTTTGACCCCATTAGAACAAACTGTAACGTTAACATTTGTCGAAAATTGTCTTTTAAGGGCAACAACCACCTATAAAAGGCATATGATGATCATCTGCCAATTTTGACTCAATGAGAATAATGTAGAAGATCTTGTCACTCTGAAAAGATTTGTTATTCAAAGTTCTTTCTATCTATCATGGTTTTTGAAATAATGGCTAAAATGGAAAGGGCAATAACTCCTATAAGACATCGTTTGATGATTTTGACCCAATTTAAACAACAGTAGATCTTGTCATTCTTGTAAGTAATGGCCAAAAACAGTAAAATTTGTAAAGAATCATCATTTAAGGGCAATAACTCCTATTAGACGTAGTCTGACGGTTTTGACCCAAATTGAGCAAAGGTGGATCTTATCATTTTCACCATTTTTTCCCAATCAGATTTTCTCTATCTGTCACGATTTTCAAGAAATATGTCAATATTTACATTTTACCCCAACATTCTATTTTTAGTAATGGTGGCCATGTTTTTTTATCTGCAAACATATCAGACAGAATTTTAATAACGTTATAATAATCCGAGATCTCGATATACCAATATATATATTTACATTTAGATTATATTGGTTAATTGTTCTCTATCAGTTTTTAAATATCTTTGAGTATATGGTCTTCCAAACGTTTAGATTTTATCTGCACTGAAGAGACATAAGTTGTCGAAATGCGCATATGCAGAAAGTAAATTCACAGTAACCTCGGTATTTAGTTATATATATATAGCAATATTGGTTTTATCGAGATAACGTTATAGCAATCAGAGATCTCGATATAATAAATCGAGATATCGATATAATAAATTGAGATAACGATATAATAATCCGAGATCTCGTTATAACATTTTTGGTTTTATCGTGATAACGATATAATAATCCGAGATCTCGATATAACAATGATGGTTTTATTGGGATAACGATATAATAATCCGAGATCTCGATATACTAGCGTTTGTTTTATCGAGATAACCATACAATTTTTATCGAGATCTCGGTAAAACGGTATTGTTTTATCGTGATCTCGAATTGAAAATAATTTTTACTTATTCTTTGTGTGTCCCCTTACGGCTTCCGTAAATTTATATTCATGTAATGAGTATCTATTATTTTTTTGACGACCTGAAGTATGAATACTGATATTTGTCCAATGAAAAAACTTTGTTAAAACAACCATTGAGATTCATTTATTTAAAAACCATTTTATCGAAAATTTTGTAAACAAATAATACAAAAGTGACATAAATAATTTAAAACATATACACAGAACTAATTGTCAGCAATTTGAAACTAGAAATAATGTGATCATAGCTCACCTAAATGATACCCCGCCCCACACGGATACTTGAAAAGCGAAGTCAATGTTTTGTTATGTTAAACCCTCAAAAATGGTAAAATCAAAATCTAAAGTAAGAAGTGCACGGATAGTATACCGTGGAACCCCCCAAAAACGATCAGTTCAAAATCTGATCAAAATTTGTAGTGTGGCGTCATGTCATAAAGACTCTTTGAAAGTTTCATCAAATTCCAATGACTGATCTGATCTGAGCAATTTATAGGGTTAAAATAACCATACATGGTTTACGCAATGCATTTGTCATTAGGATATACTAGTATGTCGTCTGCAACGCCTACCAAACCAGTTTATATTGGAATTTGAAGAAACTTTAAAAGAGTCTTTATCACATGATGCCCCACTGCACCTTTTGGTCAGATTTTGATCTGATCTTTTTGGGGGGTTTTCCATAGCCAAGCATGCACTTTGCCATTCTATGTTTTGAGGGGGTACTGGTATGCTTTCTTCGACCCCTCCTACACCAATAAATGGAATTTAATGAAACTTTCAGATAACCTTAATTGCATGATGCCAAAGTTCACTGTCTATTTTAGATTTTGATTTGACCAAATTTGAGGCTTTCCCATAGCCATACATAGACTTCACGTTCTTTGTCATAAAGGGTATCGGTACGCTTTCCGCGACTCCGCCTAAACAAATGAAGAGAATTTAATTAAATTTTCAGAGAATCTTTATCACATGATGGCATAGTGCACTTTCTTTTTTAGACTTCGGTTGATCAATTTTTGAGGTGTTCCATTGCCAAACATAAACTTTTTCATGCATTGCCTGAAGCGCGGGCAATGGTATACTATCCGCAACCCCTCCTAAACTAATGGATGGATTTAATAAAACTTTTAGAGAACATTTTACACATGATTCCTTCGTGCACCTCCTGCTTTCGACTTTAATTTTACCTTTTTGGGGGGTTTAACATATCAAAAATTGACTTTGCTTTTCAACTATCCCATGTGGGGCGGGGGTATCATTAAGGTGATCTATGATCACATTATTTCTTGTTTCAAATTGCTGACAATTACTTCTATGTATATGTTTTAAATTATTTATGTCACTTTTATATTATTTGTTTACAAAATTTTTGATAAAATGGTTTTAAAAAAATGACTCTCATTGGTTGTTTCAACAAGGTATATTCATTGGACTATATTTTTGTCACAAATGTCAGTATTCATATTTCAGGTCATCAAGGAATTCTCATTACATGAATGTAAATTACTTATTTTTGTTATATTACTAATTTTTTAAATGAATTTTGCTTTGAAATCCCTTTAAGTGAAAATTTTTCTCATTTGAGAAAAGGGACGTAATTCACATTGCGAAGGGGTTATTGTTCCTGATTTTTGCTATTATTTCTATCATAAAACACCTGAGAGACAAAATCAGTGATAATAAAAGCAATCATTTCAGAAAATTTTGAGATATGCATGGAAACGTTTGAAAAATACGAAAAAGTAAATTTTGAAAATTTGACCTTTGACCTTTGATTCTAAACATTTGCACCATATTTCACATTTATGACCAGTCAAAACCAAAGCGTCATATCATTTCCTTCAATATTATATATAATTTAGCCGTGTGTCATGCTGGTTGATTAAACTCCGAAAATAAGCTATATATTCACGACGGGTTGCTGCACTAAGAATAAACACTATTTATTATAAAGATAGCGAGTTTTCTCAGTTAAATAAATGTCGTATTGTCATCGGTGAAAATAAAGGATTTCTAGTCACTGGATGACGTCTTAATGAAGCGACGTCACAATATCTCTTCAGACAAGAAAACAACTGGCGTATTGAAATGAAAAATAATCCACATCTAAAATCTCGGTTTTTGAATAGAAAATCTATATAATAAAAAGCATAAATAATCGACCATCATGAATATCAATAAAAATGTCACTCGTGTCGATCAACTCGTTTAATCCTTCTGCGTTGTTCGTCACTCGTGACATTTTTATTGATATTCACGACGGTCAATTAGTTATACTGTAAGTCGTACGATAACTTGAGATTACCTTCATGGATTTTAAAGATTTGATACTCAAGGTTGGGCTTGACCGAAGGAAAATGCCTTTCATTTTTGAGGAAATCTGAAAATATTTTTTGGGAAAAAATAGTTTCTATATGAAAAACTGCATATTTTGAGAATTAGTTCAATGTTTTATTATAACTTGAATCATATACACAGATATTCATAAATTTTATACACAGTGTATTGGACACAATCAAAGGATGTTCTTTTTCCATTTTAATGAAAATCTGAAAACAATTTTGGGGTAAAAAGTAAATTTTTCTACCAAAAAGTGCGTATTTTGAGAATAAGCTTCCTGTCGTATGATAACTTGAAATATCCTCCACAGATTTTTATAAGTTTTATGCACAGTGTTGGACACGATCAAAGGAAGGTCCCTTTCAAATTTTAGAGAAATCATAAAACATTTCTGATATGCACAGAAGAGACGTTAGTTGTCAAAATTGCCATATGCAGAAACTAAAATAACGACAACTTCTTCTGCAAACAGGTTTTTGGGACACACAAGGGGGCGAGGCCATTTCTGACTTTGTCAGTATACTAGTTCCTATTTGTTGACGGCGCAGACGCCAAAGACATATTTGTTCGCTATGTCTCGCATCCGTAACTTTTCGTCGCACAAGAGAAAATAGAAGTACGGAATTTTTGCGTAAAAACATTTTTCCTGTGTGAGCATTATATTTAACTGTTCCTTGTTGTTGGGTGTTTTGAGAGCATTATTATGCAATATCTATATCTTCACTTCCACTGTTGTGTCAATTATATTGTATGAAAAAAGGAACACTACGTATGTTACTAAAGCATGAATGGAAGCCATAGGTAACTTAAATGGATGCAAAAAGAAAAAAAATGTCCAAAAATTTAATTACCGATATATTTCCCCTTTCAAAGGGGAGACATGTTTAGTTCCGTTACAAACCTTGTGGACACCCCTTCTCTTACATCAAGATTGCATCCAAACATAACAGGGCTGTAGTTTTAATTTTTTTTTTCCAACCCATCTCGGGGAAATGGAACTAAAAAGTCGTTCGATTTGGTGTTTGAACTTTTTGGACGGTATATTTTGATCAATTTCCCATTGAGTTTGGACAATTTAACATATTTAACGTTATAATCTTGATTTATTATGTCGACAGATTAGAGGTGGAAAGGGTGTAAATGGGCAAGCTATTATGTTTTGAAGAGATGTTGATGCATTTCTTTTTCCTGTTTGGTTCCAAAAGAATAAAATTGATCTGAGCCATTTCAAAATAAGATGCCAAAAGGACCCACCGGTTTTTAGAAATAGGAGCACAGAGTTAAAATTTGGGTTTTTAGTATAAGCTCATTTGACATGTCAGCCCGTATGTCGGTGTTCGTTTTCCTTCCGTCGTTCACTTTTTAAACAGTTTTCCCCTCTGAAACCATTTAAATTCTAGGCAAGCATAGTCTGAGGAATTACCCAGGTATTTAGTTTCAAAAATGTGTCCAAGGACCAAATACTATAGGGCCGTACATACATTTAAATAGGATACATTTCGATTTTTTTCGTGGGGGGTCAAAAACTTTTACATATTTAAAAACTATGCTGGGGATAGAACGATCAGCATTATCAGATATACCTACCATGCAATGTTGAAGAAAATCAGATACTGGAATGTTTAACAAAATTTAATTTATATTCTTTTCCAAAGCATCTATAACAAGTAAGGGTTAAAAAACATATCAAGGTCTGGGTACCTAGAAATTCTATTGAATGGTCTCCTTTAAATAGTATATCTGAAAGATCCGTGTCTCATTCAAACGCTGAACTTTATTCTACATTGAACCCTATGGAAAAACATATGAGAAGGTCTCCTTTGAAACTACTTGCCCAGTTAGAACCAAACTTGTTCAAAACTGTCCTTTTGAAAAATAAATCTGAAAAGTCGACACAAATCCAGATGGCTGCCAGCGAGAAACATTAAACTTGGATGCTTTGGAAATGCATTCTGTGATTTCTTATAAGTCAAGAAGCCAATCTATTATTACTGTAATTGTATCGTATATGGGATAAAACTTTTATAAGTTGGAATAAATAACAAAATACCGAAGTTACTGTAAATTTAGTTTCTGAATAACTTGTGTCTGATCCCCTTTATATTTTGTGAGCAAAATAAATACGTTTATATCAAAGCCAATCGGAACCAACTTTGTTGCATTAACCTTTTGATGGTCACCTTTAGAATGTATCCGGCAAGTCAAAACCTAATCCCACATGTCAACCAGTGGGGAACTTAAATATGTCACATTGAACCCTTCACGGACAGTGTACATGTATTAATTAAACTAGAAGCAAAAATATTTATGGGATGCTGACAAATTTATGTCTCTTTTGCTGCCGACCTATTATACACTATTCCTTCGTTCGTATGAAGTCAGGTTAGTTCAAAAAGAGCTAAATAGGACCCAAACACATCATTTCAATTTCGATTTTAGAAATAAAATCATACTGTAAATTTGTTCTCTGAACATGGCTTCGCATTTTGACAAGTTGTAAATGATGTTCTACCTAATTTAACGATTGCTATTATCTAATATACCAATACATGTATGAACTCGAAACTAAAGATACCAATAAAACTATCACCAGCATAACACCAGGGCTAGCACATCTATAATACTTTTCACGTTTGGTTTCAAAACTTGAAGAAACTTCTGCAACAGTGAAATTCCTGTTACTTGGCAACACTTTTGCCAATATTACTTTTGTCCGTCCGTCGTTAACTTTTCATTCAAAGATCTTCTCTGAAACCTGCTTTGTGAATTTTATGACCAAAAGGCAAAATTGTCATTCTCAATTGCTTCAAACAAAGCAAAGCAAAGCAAAATTGTCGGACAAAAAGCAACAGACTAAACGCAAAAAGCAAATCGGACAAAAATTGTCGGACTAAACGCAAAAAAATCGGACAATAGCAAATCGGACAAAAAACAAATTTCGGATAAAAAGCACTGTATCATATGTGCCCAAGCCTCCACTTTCTGTGTCCTGTTTCCCTATAGTATAATAAACATAAATAAAACGCAATACAGTTAGACTACTACTCTGAGACCACAAATCTTGAAAAGCAAAAAAATAAGACAAAGATGGGCCAAGGAGTGTTCGCCGCTTAACTGCCGGATAGCACAGGAGCCTGTCCTGCTGGTAAAACACCGTCGCACTACGGAATAAAAATAAAATCCAAAAATTTCTGAAGGGTTTGGTAAAGTATCATCATGGATTTCAGTAAAAAATCTTCAGGTCATTGGATCCAAAGGCCAATTTAATGCTTCGACAATTTTCTCTTAGTTCATCACTGAAAGTCTAATTGTCTCTTCAAAGGTGAGACAAGAACACAAAGTTCTGCTGCTTTAGGTCACCAAACATTGTTTGCAATTTTGTTTCTTGTTCATTTACCCAACATTCTGTTTTAACGTAACTGCGGTATTTTGTTATACATATATACAAACTTAATACCAAAACGCCCTTCTTGTAAACGGAAAATCTGCCTTGATTTACACCTATATCATGTCATGGTACCATAGCAAAATAGATTATAGATCTATAAGCTTTAGATTATAAAGCCTTTTCAGCTATTTAATACATCTGGTTGAATATACAATATTCTGTGAGAAATTTACGTTATTTCGTTATGTTAAATGCACTTGGACCTAGGCTCAAAATATAATTTTTTTTAAGTTTTCACACAAGAAAATAATCATTACAAAAATAAAAAAAGTAATGAAAAAAAATAAACTTACGTTGTTGATTCAGTTTTACATCTTCAATCGTCTTTGACTTCGATTCAGAAAAATGTCCACAGAATAAAATTCCAAAACAAAATAGACAGCGTGATATCTTTGAATACATGGTCACTGATATTTAATATTTTCATCGATTTATGCATATGTTAGAGGTGTACATTAAGCACTTGATTGCGTCATTCAATTTATCCAATAAAAAGCAATCGTGTTTTAACTTAATGCTTTCAATATTTATATATTTGAATAGTATATTACACAGTTCCATCGATTTGAAATTAAATCCACAGTAACTTCGGTATTTAGTCATTTGTTACCACTGGGTCGACGCCACTGCTTGGTGGACTGTTAGTTCCCGAGGGTATTCACCAGCCCAGTACTTCGATGTTGACCCGAAAGCCGATCTATTTGGAACCTTGCAATAACTAAATATTTGTACATTTTGTTGAAAAATAAGGAGTATCTTCCTCACGCAAAGCTCTGCCCTTAGCTGATTTTGGCTTTACATTTAGATCACATTGGTTATTTTTTAAAAATCTTTGAGTTTATGGTCTTCCAAACGTTTAGATTTCATCTGTACCGAAGAGACATAAGTTGTAGTAATACGTATATGCAGAAATTAAATTCACTTCGGTATTTAGTCATTTGTTTTCCATTAAAAACTGTGTATTTAAGCATTACACGCTATGCAAACTTACACCAGTTTTTTTTCATTCTTACATAGGGTAAAAATTGAGATCCGCATATATATTTTGTATATAATAAATAAAGGGGTTGCTAAAAGTTGTCAAACACAGCATAAAGAAGATATAAAAGTCTCAAAGCCTTTTTGTAGACCTCTTCTTAGCTTACAATTTTTCCAGGTTTATCAGAAATATTTAAAAACTCTTTCCTGGAATATTGAATTTGCTTCTAAAACTATAATAGAAAAGGTAGTTTCGCTTCATATAGGTATTTTTCATGGTTCCCTACCTGAAAGTTTCAAGTGATTTTT
>MJUU01045082.1:17271-37907 GCA_002080025.1 Modiolus philippinarum
TGAAAAACGTTGAAATAATGAGTATTGCATGCGTATTTATAAAATTAAATCTCAGAAGTATTGTTTGTCAGGCTGTATCTTCTATAATTGATATGTGAAAATATTTTAACAACATAATAGATTAATCCGAACTGGTTTACTCTGCAGTAATGAATTTAAGATTCTGTGGCTGAAATATTTTGCTTAAAAGTATCTAATTTTTTAAGCCATGAATTTTAATCGAAATGTAAAAGTGTAATATCAATTAAGAGACGCAATGACGTACAGACAATTTATCAAAAAAAGAAGGGACGAGTATACCAAAGTATAAAGCAAAAACTCGTGAATGATTGTATGTATTTCAAACTGGCGACTGTCTTGCTTTAAATTACCTTTCTAAAGGACTAACCAATGATTATCTTGGCCAAGTCTGATTCCAGTAGGCTCAATAGTCTCAGAGAAGATCTCTGAAAGTGTTCCAATAGTTCCAAATGTTAAACTATATTCCTCACCGCCAACCATCTTCAATAAAGTACAAGATGCTTTGTTTTGAGTCGTTTTTATTTTGGAGATAGGATGTTGTCTCCTTGACATTAACCCGATTTCCTTACTTTTTCAAATTTGAAAAACACATCTTTTTCATGGTTCCACGCAAAAGCGTTTGTTTCAAAGTTGGTTCTAATTGTCCAAGTAGTTTTCTAAATGCGTTTTCCCGTGAGGTCCGATGTTAAACTATTAATTGACAGATAATCTCCTCACTCATTTTTTCTGTCTTTTTTCGACTTTTGTAGAGATAATTGAATTCTCGGACAACAGATTAATTGTCTGCTACAACAGTATTTCAAAAGACGCAAACTGTAACAAAAAATCATTTATGTAGATTCCGTTCCTTTATGAAAACTCTAAACAAAATCACTCTTTCATAGAAATATGACAGAATATCAAATCAACAGACAAAAAAACACATAAAACTAAAAAAACAAAAACAAAAACAAAAAAACAAAAAAACCAAAACAAAAACAAAACAAAACAAAAAAAAAACAAACAAACAAGCAAACAACCAAAAAAACAAACAAACTAAAAGCCGAAATATCGCCTGTAGTTCCCTCCCCTTTCACTATATCACTTCTTAATCTGATAAATCAGGTATCATGCTCTGGCACTTGAATCGGTTTTTAAGAACTCAGACTTCAGAGATTCCAGGCGCGTTCTTAGGTAGTGAATAGGGAATGCTCTGTCTATGCGGGGAAGTCACTTCACAATACGGAAAGCTTAACACGAACCATTTTAGCCAAACTGTTTGGAGAAACGCCACGCTCCATGCAGTTAAAAAACCCCTTGTACATTTTCTAAGGAGAGTAGACTCGTCGGAAGTCGTGTAGAAATCTAAATTTCCTGCCCCTACCCAGTTCTCCCCTTTTCCGTTTTGCCCAGTTGTCCCTTCCACCTTTATGCTGCTTTTCTTTTACTATTTAAGGTAGATCAACACTAATACACGACGCATGCGATTGGCACATTTGCGAAACACAAGTCCAAAAATGCAATTTATCTAAAAATGTCAAATCTTTATTTTTCATCGGATTTCAATGGGATTTTTTTCTTTGGATTCTTCTTGATCTAAGCTTTCCGCAGTATGTAAACAGATTTTGTTTAGCTCTTACCGTTTCCGAGCTACAAGGGGTCAAAGGGGCCAAAATTGCAATTTTTCTAAATATGTCAAATCTTTATTTTTCATCGGATTTTGATTGGATTTTTTTTTCTTTGGATTCTTCTTGATCTAAGCTTTCAGAGATATGGCAACAGATTTGGCGTGGGTCTTACCGTTTCCGAGCTACATGGGGTCAAAGCCTAGGGGCCGAAATTGCAATTTTTCTAAATATGTCATATCTTTATTTTTCATCAGATTTCGATGGAATTTTTTACTTTGAATTTCTATGGATGTAAAGTTTCAGTTGATGGTACATATTTTGCATAGCTCTTGCGTTTTTTTCATCAGTAAGTGATCAAAAAGGATGAATTTTTCCCTATTTTTTTATAGCTAATAACTGTGTCAAGCTTCTTTTTGTGTCCATCTAATTATTTTGTCAAGCTCTTTACTGTGTCCACATTCACTTTAAACTACTTTTGTTGAAATTTCAGTGGTTGACATGCTGCGGTCGTATCATGCTGTGCTCGGCGTAGCCCTTTATTTGAACACATGGGCTAAGAACTACAAAATATCTTAAAATAAAAAAATTCTGTCTGATATTTTTATTAGGCTCGAACTACCTTAAATCGATTAACTTGTTTTCATCCTGATAATAGCTGAAATATTACTCAATGGATATTGAACACTTACTCATCAACCCATCCACTTATCACGCTTAAGTTGACTCTTTGCTTTCACATATAGATATGAAAAAGAAAGGAAAAGGGGTAAATGCCAAGGAGACAAATTCCATATCCAGGTTAAAACGACCCAAAACAAAGCATTTGTAAAAACGTATCTCGCCTATATTAAGGGAAATTTTTCATCAATCACGCTTCCAAACTGGCTTTTTTGGCCCAAAAGAACCCTCTTGGATTTTAGCTGTTTTGCTTCATCATGAATGCCTGTCTTTCTGTCTGTCTGTCAACCTGTAAGTCGGTGTGTTATCCTGTTTGAAGTCTGCACAATTTTTTTCACTTTAAATGTCATCTCTTACTATATCATGTCTGCCTGTGGGCCTGTCTGACTGTCGACTAGTCAACCTGTTTTCGTATATCCCTTTTAACTTTCATGTCTGTTGTCTTACATGGTATTTCTTGTTTATTTCTGGTCTGCCTGAAAGGATATGGAGTAAATGAACATGAGAAAAAGTGTCTAAAAACACATGACTAAACCAATCAATTGAACAACTCTAATTCTTGTTCTTCATCTTGAAGTCACCATGAGGCCTTCTTCAATAAGCTATTATCATACCTCATAGTAAGGCCAAGACGGAATTCATTGCTAAAAGTGAAGCAACGCCATACTCATGTATCCCATCACAATTGTCTAAAGTTTGAATTGTTAACGCCGTTTCCGAAACAGCATCCCCAGTCTGACTTCTGTCGTCGCTGGTTAGACAAAATCGTTTGAATTTGTGGGTTAAAGTCTTATGTTTTTACTTTGGCTATAAAGAGACTATCAAATAATACAGACCACGTTTAAGTCTCGACTGATATTTACAGATATTTATAAAAGCGCAATACCATCTTTCAGAATCATTATGTATAGTACCCTTTACAGAGCACGTGATTCCACCTATTTAGCTCATTTGTCGATTTCTATACTTGATTTAAACGGTATTATTTTCTAAAAGTGGAATTTTATAAAGAGTACATCATTAATTTCTCTCTCCATGAATTGCAATAACAATATGATATAATTCACAAAAGTATACACTGAAATCTTTATTGATTCGTAGTATTTGAGGGCTTTCTTTGCATAGCCAATCCCTAAAGATACTAATTCTGAGTAAATATGACATTCTAAGTTGTCTTGAATTAATCTCTTGAAGTGATTCTGACATTTTTCTGTGCTTTCTTCTCTCCAATTGATATTGTTCCTTGTGCCTGGTATCCGTGTTCTATGTGCCATTATCATTTAAAGCTCTGCGGTTTTTTGTGCCCATAATTGCGCACCCATTTTGGATAAATCCCAAACTTGGATAATCTTATCTTTCCCGCAGTTTATTAAAGGGTCTTAGGAAGTGAAAATTTGCCTGTGGATAACTTATTATATGTAAAATAAATATGACAATTTATTTACACCAATTTCATATGCTTTGTTGACTTATTAATAAAAATCTGTACCCACCCTACCGCATGTAAACAAATATGAGCTCCGTGTTTTTTGTGCCCCTCCGGTTCCGTGTATCGGAATACCCGGCGTGTTGTGATTTTTATGTTCATACCTCATTCAAAATGGCCACCAGCAGGGAACATAGTTTAACATAGGGACCCTATGGGAAATGCATCCAAAGATCTTCTCCTCTGAAACTACCAAGCCAAATTGAACCAAACTTTGTCACAATAGTCCTTGGGTGGTCCCTTTTAAAGTTTGTGATTTTTACGTTCTTACCTCATCCAAGATGGCCGCCAGCATGGAACATATTTTAACACAGGGACTCTACAGGAAATGCATTCAAATGTCTTCTCCTCTGAACCTACTGAGCCAATTGGAACCAAACTTGGTTACAATTGTCTGTGGGTGATCCCTTCCAAAGTTTGTGATTTTTTCTGTACCTCATCCAAGAATGAAAATATAACATATGGTGAACTGATTTATAGTATGAATGGGTGGTCTATTGGTGACAATGAATAAAACCAGTCACCAGGTGAGCGATACAGGCTCATGTTAGCCTCTAGTATTTATATACAGTAAAACCTACATTGTGATAAAATTGTATCTGTGAACAGGGTATGTTCAGTACTTTTATTATATATATACAGTAAAACCTAGATTGTGATAATACTTTATCTGTGAACAGGGTATGTTCAGTACTTTATTTATGTACAGTAAAACCTAGCTAAATTGTTTTATTTTTCCATTTCCCTTTCCACCAAAGATTTCTGACTTCCATTCAACTCTCCATTAGATTATATTTCTCTTGACATTTCAAGAAAACTTTAAATAAGACCCAAAATTTCCTGGACATATATTGGCACTATAACTAGATTATACTTTAGTTAAGGAATCAAGATTTAGTGTTACTAAGCTTTATTTTAAATTCTTTTTGAAACACAATTTCAATATCTATGATAGTCCACAACTAAATATCGATAACAATCTACATTCAGAATAAAGAAGACCATAATAAAAGATATCCTAGATTCTCATCCCAGCCCACCCCAATTTTTTTCCACCGGCCTCAAAAATTTCATTCTGATATCTGGCCAATTGGGTGGTAACATTTTTCACAAAAATTGATTGAAGATATAAAATAGAATTCACCCACCTGCCCAAAATATTGAGAAAAAAAAGGATGAGAATCTAGAAATCATTGTATAATGGCCTAAAGATTGATATTCCATATTGAGAAAGGGGGGTATCAGACACTCTGTGAACTTGAAGAAAATAGTAAAGATTTGAGGCTATTTCTTCTATGGTATAGTGTACTCTTTTACCCAGAGGTATTTTAGAACATATAAGTTCACCTCAGTGTTATTTCTTTACACAGGATAGTATTTGTGTGATAGATAATAAATGCTATGAAGAAGGTGACTTAAATCCTATCAATAAAAAGGAGTTTTGTAACATAACAAGTTCTACAACAACATGGAGCTCTGTAATAGGTATGTAAAACCAAAATGAACAAATAAAGGGATATGGAGTAAATGTACATGTACAAAATCCCTAGAAATACATGATAAGATTAAACAAATGGAACAACGCTTTCATTGTTGTTCTTCATCTTGAAGTTACCATGAGGCCTCAAACAAAAAGCAAACATTCTAACCTAATAGTTAGTTCAAGACAGCAACTAGCAAAAGTTCAACAACATGGAGCTCTGTAACAGGAATTTAATATCAAAATTTCCTCCATACCATGGAGCTCTGTAATAGGTATTTGATATCACAATTTCTACCTCAATATGGAGCTCTATATTAGGAATGTAATAGCACAAGTTCTACCTCAATATGGGGCTCTGTATTAGGTATGTAATAGCACAAGTTCTACCTGAATATGGAGCTCTGTAATAGGTATGTAATAGCCATAGTTGCCAACTCACACGCTTTTCACGTGTAATACACGCTTTTTTGACGTTTTACACGCTAAAGTTGATTTACACGGCGTGTACACGCAAAGTTCAATTTTCACACGCAAGCACACGCGATCAAGTACGTTACTGGTCATTACAGCGATTTGGTTATTAGTCAAACCGCGCTCTTCGTATTACTCTGGTTTTTCTATCATTACAAGCATAAAAGTAATCGATCGGTATCTATTGAAAACAATTGGCATTTAGCGATGATTTTGAAAAGTTCTTACGGTACATTCAGGGTAAATCGAATCAGCGGTTTCGAAATGTCAAGTGGAAGGAAGAGGTCTGGACCGTCGTGTTCAACTACCGAACCTATGTCTAAGAGGAAAAGATATTTTCTCTACATCGATGTTTTGGGGATCCGAGTTTAAGTGGTAAATAGAGAGTGACAGGGGGACAAGTCATGCATTTGGTTTGTTTTTGCATTTTACATAGGATCTTCAGGCAAGGCTGATGTGATTCGACATGCAAAAACTCAAAATCATATGAAATTGTTGAATGCCCAAGACCAGTAAAAATCTATATCTCCATTTCGGCATCTTCCAAAACTACATTAACTGACAAAATCATGTATACTGAAGTACTTTATTCAAATTTTATTGCTGAACATAATGTTGGAGCAATTCATGGTATATCAGTTGACATCAAATCAAATGATGAATTGCCAGACTGCTAGTGACACTGATATTAAAACATTCTGGGGGCTATGAAAGAACTAGAAGACATTTTCACTAGATCTAAATAGTTCCAACTATTATTTAGGCTAGCAAAGGCCTTACTTGTACTTCCCAACAGTAATGTGGATAGTGACAGGGCATTTTTTGTAAAAAAAAAAGTGTTACGACTATGAACTACACAAACATGTCTTGAAATCTGTCAAAAAAGCAACATTGGATTATCATTAAAGTTGTCAGTACTAATTGTTTTAACTATGCCTTAAAAATATTTTTTTAGACCTGAAAATTATGTCGTGGCGCATTATTACACGCTTTTTCAAACTAAAAAGCGTGTAATTACATGATTTTGTATTCTCAGAGGTTGGAAACTATTGTAATAGCACAAGTTTTACCTGAATATAGAGCTCTGTATTAGGTATGTAATAGCACAAGCTCCAGCATTACATGGAGCTTTGTAATAGGTATGTAAAATCAAAAGTTCTACTCATCATGGAGCTTTGTAATAGGTATGTAAAATCAAAAGTTCTACCAAGACATTGAGCTCTGTAATAAGTATATAATATCACATGTTCTACCACAACATGGAGCTCTGTAATGTGCATGTAACATCACAAGTTCTACAAGAAAATGAAGCTCTGTATAGGCATGAGAAATATCAGATTGATTAACTGGGGAAATATTTACCCCCAAAAAATTGCAACAAAAAAATTGGTCCATTTTCAATTCTTAGATCTTGCATGTTAATTTATTTTCTATATACATAATTTTATGTAAAATTACATTTACTTAAATGAAGTTTTTGTATTGCTTGGTGAAATCTTTTCTAAGTCATTGACAGAATAAAATATAGTCTTCCTCCTGTGTCATTTTACCGCCTGCAAACAAAGTTTGGGGTATATAGACATCAACCTGTCCATCTGTCTGTCCCTCCATATACCTTGTCAGCACATGATCTCCTAAACAGCTGTTTGGATTTTGAAGAAATGTTACACAGTTGTAGTGCACAACCTGAAGATGTGCATGAAGTAATATGGTTGCTGCCCGAAATTTAAAAGGGGAGATAGTTTTTCTTTGAATATTTTTGTGAAAAGGGGGGAACCTTGTCAGGGCATGTTCTCCAAAACAGCTTCTTGGAGTTTGACAAAATGTTACACAGTTGTAGGACATCACCTGAAGATGTGCATAAAGTAATATGGTTGCTGCCAAAAATTTTGAAGGGGAGATAATTTGTCTTTCAATATTTTCTGGAAAGAATTGGGGAAGAACCTTGTCCCGGCATGTCCTCTTAAATAAGTGCTTTGATTTTGATGAAATATTACACAATCGTAGTACACAATCTGAAGATGTGCATGAAATAATATGGTTGATAGGGGAGATCATTTGTCTTTGAATATTTTCTGGCAAAAAGGGGGACAAACCTTGTCAGTGCCTTTCCTCTTAAAAAGAGCCTTGGATTTTGATGAAATATTACACAGTAGAAGTACACCACCTGAAGATGTGCATGAAGTAATATGGTTCCTACCAAAGATTTTGAAGGGTAGGTAATTTGTCTTTGAATATTTTCTGGAAAAAAGGGGAGGAACCTTGTCAGCCCATGTCCTCTTAAACTGATATTGGGATTTTGATGAAATTTTACACAGTTACCACCTGGAGATATGCATGAAATACTATGGTTGCTGTCTGAAATTTTGATGGGGACATCATTTTTTTTGTCTCTGAATATTTTCTTGAAAAACAAGTGAATATCATTGTGTCAATACTTGTATTGTGCCTTCAACTGTACTGTGTCCACAACTGTATTATGTCCACATTTGTACTGTGTCCACAACTGATTGTGTCCACACACATTTGAATTTGCACTTGCCATATTGATTCAGGGTTCTGGCTGCCATTCTGTGACAGCTCTAGTTATTTTAGGTAACCATGGATGAGAATCTACTAATTACTTACTTATATAAAAAATCCACAAGTCAACAACAGCAAACAGAGCTCTATGCATGAAACATACATTAACATTTTTTTTAGAGGGGTTAAACATTAAAATTGAAAGAAAATAAATGATTTTCTTCCATTTCAGTAAAAGATATAAGACCAACCTACTTGGGCTTTGTCAGTATATCTGTAAATATAATCATCACTATCGACATAAATATAGTATTCAACCTAATTGGCACACCGACACTGGTTTCTGTTCCTAGTGGTGACAAAGCTGTTGTTTTGAATGGTGTAGATCAGGCGTTAGATCTTGGCGACAAGACAGGAATATGTTTAGGAGATGTTAGCAAGTGTACTTATGGAATTACAATATCGTTTAACCTGAAACTCAAAGAGAAAAAGAACAATTGCTTTATCTTGAGTAATGGTGGCGAGGATGCTGACAGTTATGGATATGCCATGTGGTATTCCCGTGAACACATGTATGCTAGAGTTAGTACACCGTATCGTGAATGGACAGTGGGCATGTCTGTAGAAGATGATGATATTGATACATTTTTTAGTGTTAAAATGTCATGGAGTAAGGGAAATGGCTTATCATTCTACAAAAATAAACAGCGTAAGAAGTATTCAAAGAAATATAAGAAAAGGAAAGGTTCGAAACATTCCAAGAAGAAGTTTTATCTTGGTCGCTCACAGAAAGGACAATACTGTAAAATTGAAATCTATGCTTTTACGTTTGTTCCTGCACCGGAAGAAGTTGTTGATGAAATCAATATACCAGTAGGTAAGGAATAGATTTTGTAGGATTGGAGGTAACTGTCGACCCATAGCTCTTATCTTCTTTTGGAAACTTTGATGTCCGCCAAATTAAAAAATATAACTAGAGTAATGACTGTCGGAAACGACAGTGATCCCAGCACCCCCTTTTTGACACAGAAAACAGCTAAAGATCTTAGGTATAATTTTTCTTAACATTTTTGAAATTAAACTATTGACAGTCACTATTTTTACCATAAGGAATTAAAGAATATGTGGTTGTTAGGCACAATTCCAAAAATTAAGTAGTCTTTGAGACTTTCAGGAATTTTACCAAACTTGGAATCATATATTTTGGAAATCAAATTGATGAATTGTTTCTTCTGATTCTAACAAATTTTTTTAACTCTGGTTTCAATGTAGAATTCCAAAAATTATTGGTCTTTGCAATTACAGGAAATTTACCAAATTTGGAATCAATTATTTTGGAAATCCAATTGGTGAAAATGATTGACCTTATCAAAACAAATGCTAACAGTTTGGTTGCTAGGTAGAATTCCAAAAATATGTGATCTTTGACACTTTCAGGAAATTTACCAAAATTGGTATCAAATATTTTTGAAATTCAATTGGTGAAAATGATTACCCCAATGGAAACAAATCCTAACAGTATTGTTGCTAGGTAGAATTCCAAAAAATAAGTGGTCTTTGACACTTTCAGGAAATTTACCAAAATTGGAATCAAATATTTTTGAAATCCAATTGGTGAAAATAATTAACCTTATCAAAACAAATGCTATAAGTATGGTTGCTAGGAAGAATTCCAAAAAATAAGTGGTCTTTGAGACTTTCAGGATATTTACCAAAATTGGAATCACATTTTTGAATTCTAAGATTGCAGAATTTTTATTTTTTCCAAATACTTGCCAAAATATAAGATTATATGCCAAAATGTCCAAAAATATCAGTCTTTGACATTTTCAGGAAATTTACCAAAGTTGGAACCGGAATCAAAATTCTGAAAGCTAATTGCGCATCTACAGACTATATGCTACAATTCTGCAACAAAATAAAATCCATAAAGCCAAAAATGTAGGATGAGTTTGCGTCGCATGCCATATGTGTCACAATCCACATTTTGTGGTCTTTATCAAATCGACATCTTGGGACCTCTTGTTTGCATCAAGATAAATATAAATAAACCGAAAGCTTATTGCGCGTCTACAGACCATATGCAACAATTCTACAACAAAATTAAAACCCTTAATCCAAAAATGTAGGAGGAGTTTGCGTTGCATGCCACATGTGTCAAAATGGACATCTTGGGGCCTCTTGTTTGCACCAAGAACAATATCAAAAATCCGAAAGCTTATTGCGCATCTGCAGCATATATGCAACAGTTCTATAACAAAATTAAAACCCTAAATCCAAAAATGTAGGAGGAGTTCGCATCGCAAGGATGTGTGACGGACGGACAGACTGACAGACGGACGGACGGATGGACAAGGCCAATATCCCTGAACTTTTCGTTTGAAAGTGCGTGGATAATTAAAACCCATAATCCAAAAATGTATTATTTCATTGAGTGTTCTAATATTTTTAAATTTGCAAATATTTATTCAATATATTTATTCAATATATAGTAAAATCCAATAAAAATTCTTAAAAGTATATAACTTTTCATTTCTGAAGAATTGATAGATGATTTTTGTCTTGAAGCGCTACAAATCGTTTAAATAAAAATCACCTTTAGCTCAACAGTGTTAATTAATTAGTGATTCCCTCTCAATGTATTGATTTTTGTCTCGCCCGCGATGAAAGTCGCGAAAGCAAGACATAGCGATCCAAAATTCCGTCGTTGGCGTCGTCGTCAACATTTATTTTAATCCTGTGGTTAAAGTTTTCTAAACATCATTATCTTCATCAAATCTTTATGGAATCATTTTAAATTTGGACAGAAGCAAGAAAATGGTCAGAAAATTACGTCTAGCTGAAAAATTTGGAAAATTTTTATTTAGTTTTTCCGTAATTTTTCCGTATTTCGACTTAGTTTTTTTGTGCAAGAAATTTATTTTAACCCTGTGGTTAAAGTTTTTTAGAAGTCAAGGGAAGTTATTTAATTTTATTGAAATTTCGCAAAAAGTGGTCAAACGTAAGTTGATGGTCAGAAAATTACCTCAGAACTGAAAAAAATTGAATTTTTTTTCTGGTTTTTCTTTATTTTTTCCAAATTTGGACTTAGTTTTTTTTCTGAAAAATTTATATGTTAGTTGTTAAGAAGTAGAACAGAGTCTTTGAATCTTAATAGAATTACATTGAAATTGACAGTCCTGCATAAAATAAGCTGATGTGTAACAGGCTGTTGGAATTTTGATTCTGGTTCCAACTTTGGTAAATTTCCTGAAAATGTCAAAGACCAATAATTTTTGAAATTTTTGCATTCAGTTCCAAATTTAAACAATGCTTTAATATCAAGCATAATTTTTAACACTAAAGAATTAAATAAAATGGTTCCAACTTTGGTAAATTTCCTGAAACTCTCAAAGACAAGCTATTTTTGGAAATTCTTCTTAGCAAAAATGCTTTTTTTAATAAATTTGAATCAAACAATAATACAGAAATGAATTGCCAAATTTTTTGATTCCAGTTTTGGTTTACATACCTGGAACTCTCAAAGACCTGTTAATTTTTGGAATTCTACCTAGCAACCATAATTTTTTTGGTTCCTTTCAGTTAAAATGATGATTTTCAAAAGTCAAATTGCAAAAATATTGGATTCTAATTTTGGTAAATTTCCTGGAACTCTCAAAGACCTGTTATATTTTGGAATTCTTCCTAGCAACCATATCTTTTTCAATTCCTGACATTTATAAGGATCATTTTCAAAATTCAAATTGCAAAAATCTTTGATTCTTATTTTGATAAATTTTCTGCAACTCTCAAAGACGTATTATTTTTTTGGAATCCTACCTAGCAACCAAAACTTTTTAAGTTTCTTTCAGTTATAATGATCATTTTCAATAGTCAAATTGCAAAAATCTTTGATTATTTTTTTGGTAAATTTCCTGAAACTCTCAAAGATCTGTTATTTTTTGGAATTCTACCTAGCAACAATATCTTTTTCAGTTCCTTACAGAATGAATAATTATTTTCTATAGTGAAATTTCTAAAATCCTGGATTCCAATCGTGGAAAATTTTATAAAACTTTAAAAGACCATTTATTTTTTGAATTCTGCATAGCAACCAAACATTTTTTGCAAACATTTCATTGAGAACAGTCATTTAAAAAATTAGCTGATACCAATTTTAGTATGAAAGTCTCTAAGATCAGATATTTCTTGAAATTCTGCCTAGCAACCTCATCTAAATAAAGGCCAAATTATAATGACAATGTAGTGAGTGGGCGAGACATTAGGTTCCGCGGAACCTTTACGAATTTTTATTAAAGGTAACACCTGGGCCTACTTTGATTTGGACAGCTCAAGAGTAGAGTTGCTGTTACTCCTTTTTAGTTCTGTCCCACTGGAAATGACTAGCCAGTCAAATCCGTCCTCTGAAAATTTTACACATGCGCAGTCATGATTTTTGCCGCCATATTAACCCTAAATTAACTTGATATTAACCCTGCTTTTTAAAGGGTTGCGCGAGTTAACTCTAGTCGAGTAAACTCGTATCATTCGATTGCCACAACTCGTTTAACTTGATGTAAAAGTTAACCTGAGTTGGATGAATCAAAGTAGGCCCTGAAAGTTTTTTTTGGTCTATGTCATACACACTTTAAGGGGAAATAACTCTGGACATCATTTGCGTAATTGAAACATTCGAAGTTTTGACCTGCTTTGTCCATTTTACTTCTTGAAATTGTGACTATCAGGGCTTATAACATTAAACAAACAGTTCATTGTTTAATATATGTGTATTACATGTTCTAACTTCCTTAACTGGGCTTTCACATGTCACTTGGACTTATGTAAACACGGTGATTCGTAAAACAACTTGACGATAATTAAATCATGGCCATGTTGCTGGAGGCTATAAATGACACCTATGATTATTTAAAACAACAAAATATCATTCATTACGTTTAAATTCAATGAGAAATCAACCCAGTGCTACTGACAAGCATTATAGGGTACAAAACAGCTAGTTTACTTTTCACATTATTTTTAACAAACCAAATACAGGAGTTTTACAGCAAATGCAGGAGGACAAATTTCAGGGCTTAAAAACTGGAGACTCCCGCAGGATCTGCGAGCTATCACATGTATGGTTGCTGGATTTACAAAACACAGAAATTATGAAAGGGAGATAATTTTATAAATGAATTTCATATAGCTGTCACTAGAGAAAATAACCTTTTACAATTTATCTGTCTTATTGCAATGTTAACCCCTAATCTTTATTTTCTATATATAAACTTTCAAAACACATGCAAAGTATGAACAAAATCAAAAATAGATTTTTAAAGCTATCCTGTTACATAATCATTTTCCCTATCATTTCTATGTCCAGTGATGAAAGTTTTCCGCGGATCCGTGGTTTTCCACTTTTTTGCTTTCAAGCTGCTCCATTATATTTGTTTCTTTTACTATATACCTACTTTCAGTGTAGTGGATTTCCGCTTTTTTCTATCACTCACAATTTCATCTCTGTATGTCAAATCCTTAAATTCTCAGTTTAAGGTTTTGCCATTTAATGCACGGTGACCCCCAAATTTTATTTTTTATATTTTGAATAATAATACAATTACCGGTACATTTCTACACAGAAAATTTCACAAATTCTATAATATGGAAATAATACCCTGCAGACAACTTAAGGCAGTTTCCTATTTGTTAACTTTTCATATTTCACATGCATTTCTCTTATTCATATCAAAAGTCCTCTGTTTACTGTACATTTATGTAACATATGTTTAATTTTTTTTTTAGAACGACCAACTTTTGAGAAGAATCCAGTTTTGACTGTACATCCTACAAATAGTTCCTATTCACTAAGATGTACATTTGAACCACTTACATCAACAGACAATATTGCATACAGCTACACAGTACAATTTTACCGTAATGAAATGATTGTCTCAACAAAGGATATGGAAAATAATACCTACATTACAGAAATCACGGAAAGTGAACTTGGAGTTGGACAATATGGAGATGAGGCAAGATATATTTATGTTGGAGGATTTTTCATTGGTCAATTTGAAAAAAACGGGATTTCAGATAAATCCTTTTTTTGCTAGAAAACTGAAAAGAAGTAATTTTAGTTAAAAAAAAATGATAAGTTTCTAATCTAATTTTTAAGGTAAAAAGTTATTAAATATTTAGTTAGAAACTGAACTCCTCCAAATTTTTCAATGATTAAACATAAGCAATGTTTATCCTTCCATGATGGAATGTGCCAAACTAAATAGGGTTTAATGATAGTTCGTCTGAATGCAATAAAATGTGAAATTATGAAACAAATGTGAGGGTTCGTGGGCAAAAATGAGGATGTATGATGTACAAATCCAGAGAAGACTGAAAATCCAACAGAAATACCAAAATGTGACCAGCGAGCATTCTTAATTGATTTGACATATTAATAACATAATAAATGTTGCCAACTGTGTACTCCAAGAAACTCTTACACACTTAGAATGAGTACACAAATGCAATTAAAAATTCAGTGGTGGAAGACATTAAATAAATACGGAAATTTACTATAATTGCAAGATTTTGATTACCACCGACTTTAATGATGGGGTGCAAGCAGTAAGGTACCTATGCAAAGAGAACAATCAGTAAAGGTAGCTTATATTTCTTAATGATTTATCAATAACTTTGTTGTGCTGTTTCCGTACAAATTTTATTATTTATTTTGAGGTCTTTTGTGCTGTATCTTTATGATTACATTTTATGACATATTTATATGATTGTTGTGCTGTTTCCGTGTGATTACATTTTATGATTTATTCATAGGTTTGTTGTGCTGTTTCTGTGTTTACATTTTATGACTCATTTATATGTTTGTTGTGCTGTTTCCGTGTGATTACATTTTATTATTTGTTTATAGGTTCGTTGTGCTGTGTCTGCTTGTTACAGTGATGATTGTGAAAACACTAAAGGTCCCGAAAGACGCAGTGAAGAATTTAAGCTTCATGTCAAGGTAAAAATTTGTTTGTATCAGTATATGTTGTGTTCATTTTAAAGGACAAAATGTTCTGATGCAAGGTTTAATTAACATTTTAAATGAAGGTAAAAATGCTGGGATGCAAGGTTTAATGAACATTTTAAACGAAGGTCAAAATGCTGGGATGCAAGGTTAAATGAACATTTTAAAAGAAGGTCTAAATGCTGGGATGCAAGGTTCCAAGTGAGAATCTCAGATGAGACAACCTTTCCTGATATATCATTCTTGAAATTTCCACAATTGCGACAATTATGCACCTGTCATCTGTGTCTTTACACAATTTGGAGTAGTACATATGTCAGCTGGCTTTGACAAAGGGCAGCCAATTGGGATGGTAAGGCGTGCCTAGGTTTGGTCCACTGGATACACTTTACTTACACTATAAAGATAAAAAGACAATGTTTCTAAAAATAACTTTATTATTTACCTGTGTACTGTTTCCTCCAATGGACGTTGTTCAGCATTTCCTCCTTCAATTTCCTAACTAACTTTCACAGTTATGAACACAATCTATTCAAACAATCTTTATTATCCCCGCACTTACGAATGAAAGTTCGGGGATATTGTCGTTGGCCTCGTCCGTCCATCCGTCCGTCCGTCCGTCACGCATCCTTGCGACGCGAACTCCTCCTACATTTTTGGATTTAGGGTTTTAATTTTGTTATAGAACTGTTGCATATATGCTGCAGATGTGCAATAAGCTTTCGGATTTTNTCGTGATTTTATACTTTTGTCCTATATTTCAAAAATGCTTTGAGATAGAGGTCAAGTTTAAATTGCAAAAATGTTCAGCATGTCAAGGACTACGTTTTATTGAACATAGTCAAGTTTACCGACCTCTTCCAAGATGGCTGCCAGCGGGGAACTTAGTTTGCCATTTGACCTAATGGGAAAATTCATACAAAGATTTTTTACTTGAGAACCACCGAATGGATTTGAACCAAACTTATCATAAATGATGCTTATGAGGTGCAGACCAAGTGTTGTTACTTTGTTGCCGATCAGTCATCCAACATGGCCGCCACCATAGAACTAAATTTTAACATTGGACCCTATGGGAAAATGCATACAACGAACAACTTCTACTCTTGAGAACAAATGAATGGATTTGAACCAAACTTGCCTTGAATGATACTTATGACTATGAGGTGCTGACCAAGTGTTGCTACTTTGGTGTCGATCTGTCATCCAACATGGCTGCCAGCAGGGAATTAAATTTTTACATTGGACCCAATGGGAAAATTCATACTAAGAACTTCTTTTTCAGAACCATTGAATTGCTTTGAACCATACTTGGCATTAATGATGCTTATGAGGTGCTGACTATAATTTTTTTACTTTGGTGTCGATTCTTCATCATACATGAAAAAGGGACTTTATAGAAAATGCGCTTATATCCTGGCTTCTTTCCTAATTAGAACCAATGGTCCCCATTTTAAAATACATGAAGTGAATGTCCACAATATGTCACATGTTGTGGTACACTTGCTGAACTAGATATATTTTACAATTGCATTTTCTTTGTATCTTTTGACAGTCTTTCATAACTGTCTTGTGTTAAAATTGTGGATGTGTTTTGGGCATTTCATTACTTTGGCGTACAGATGCTGAAAGATAGTAGTATGGTGTTTTATCGCCTTGAATACCTATACAGGTCTCTCACGGCATTTTGAACCTGGAGGGATGCCCACTCCATTTGCAATATGATTTATGAACAGTTGATCTTCCCTGGTATCTGCTGACTGTCTTGCGACTTCGCAGTCGAATTCCTTGGTGGGTCGATCGTTTTTGTTGTAGAGGGACTTTGAAGAACTCAAAGCCCTTACTACGGTATGCGCCGCCGTTAGCCTGCATGTCTTGGCCCCGAGAGACCAAGACCCATTCTACACGTTGAATGGTGCAGTTGCCCAGTCCTCACCATTTTTCGTGATTTTTTACTTTTTGTCCTATATTTCAAAAATGCTTTGAGATAGAGGTCAAGTTTAAATTGCAAAAATGTTCAGCATGTTAAGGATTATATTTTATTGAACACATTCAAGTTTTCTGACCGCTTCCAAGATGGCCGCCAGCGGGGAACTTAGTTTACCATTTGACCTAATGGGAAAATTCATACAAAGAACTTCTTCTTGAGAACCACTGAATGGATTTAAACCAGACTGGGCATGAATGATGCTTATGAGGTGCTGACCAAGTGTTGTTACTTTGGTGCAGATCCATCATCCAACATGGCCGCCAGCGGGGATCTTAATTTTAACATTGGACCTTATGGGAAAATGCATACAAAGAACTTCTACTGTAGAACCACTGAATAGATTTGAACCAAACTTGGCATGAATGATGTTTATGAGGTGCTGAGCAAGTGTTATTACTTTGGTGCAAATCTGTCATCTTACATGACCGACAGCATTGGACCGTCATAATGGGAAATGCACACAAAGATATTCTAGAGAACTGCTGAATGGATTTAAATCAAACATGACATGAATGATGCCTGTCAGGTGCTGACCAAGTGTCACCAGCTGTGAACTTAATTTAACAAAAGATCTTCATCTAGAGAACTGCGTAATCCAAACTTTGCTTATGAGAAGCTGACCAAGTGTTGTTACTTCAGTTCTGATCCATCATCCAACATGAATTGGACCCTAAGGGGAAATGCATACAAAGATATCATGGAAAACCATTGAATGGATTCAATTTAAACATTGCATAAATGAAACTTGTGAGATTTTGACCAAGCTTGTTACTTTGGTGCTGATACGTTTTCCGACATGGCCACCGGTAGCAAAACTTAGTTTACCATTGGACCCAGTTGGAAATGCATAAAAAGATCTTCTCCTCTGAAACTGCTTGAACAATTTCAGTAGAATTTTGATATGATACGGTAGTCCTTATGTGACCCTCTTCAAAGTTTTATGTTAAATAGCTGCCAGCAGGGAACGTAGATTAACAAAAATTAGGCCCGGGCTTAAGTTTGGAAACTGCATTCAAAAATCTTCTCTGAAACTGCTTGAACAATTTGAATTTTATAAAAAGTTTCTGATGTTTATGTACATACACCACCAAAGATGGACCATCAATTGGGAATTATAGTGCTGCAGGACCCAGGTGAGCGATACAGGCTCTTGAGAGCCTCCTGTTTTGCTAGAAAACTGAAAAGAAGTAATTTTAGTGAAAAAAAATGATAAGTTTCTTATCTAATTTTCAAGGTAAAAAGTTATTAAATATTTAGTTAGAAACTGAACTCCTCCAAATTTTTCAATGATTAAACATAAGCAATGTTCATCCTTCCATGATGGAATGTGCCAAACTAAATAGGGTTTAATGATAGTTCGTCTGAATGCTATAAAATGTGAAATTATGAAACAAATGTGAGGGTTCGTGGGCAAAAATGATGATGTATGATGTACAAATCCAGAGAAGACTGAAAATCCAACAGAAATACCAAAATGTGAACAGCGAGCATTAAATCCAGAGAAGACTGAAAATCCAACAGAAATACCAAAATGTGACCAGCGAGCATTCTTAATTGATTTGACATATTAATAACATAATTAATGTTGCCAACTGTTTACTCCAAGAAACTCTTACATACTTAGAATGAGTACACAAATGCAATTAAAAATTCAGTGGTGGAAGACATTAAATAATATGGAAATTTACTTTAATTGCAAGATTTTGATTACCACCGACTTTAATGATGGGGTACAAGCAATAAGGTACCTATGCAAAGAGAACAATCAGTAAAGGTAGCTTATATTTCTTAATGATTTATCAATAACTTTGTTGTGCTGTTTCTGTACAAATTTTATTATTTATTTTTAGGTCTTTTGTGCTGTATCTTTATGATTACGTTTTATGACATATTTATATGATTGTTGTGCTGTTTCCGTGTGATTACATTTTATGACATATTTATATGTTTGTTGTGCTGGTTCCGTGTTTACATTTTATGACTTATTTATATGATTGTTGTGCTGTTTCCGTGTGATTACATTTTATGACATATTTATATGTTTGTTGTGCTGGTTCCGTGTTTACATTTTATGACTTATTTATACGTTTGTTGTGCTGTTTCCGTGTGATTACATTTTATTATTTGTTTATAGGTTCGTTGTGCTGTTTCCGTGTGATTACATTTTATGATTTGTTTATAGGTTTGTTGTGCTGTTTCCGTGTGATTACATTTTATTATTTGTTTATAGGTTCGTTGTGCTGTTTCCGTGTGATTACATTTTATTATTTGTTTATAGGTTTGTTGTGCTGTTTCCGTGTGATTACATTTTATGATTTATTTATAGGTTCGTTGTGCTGTGTCTGCTTGTTACAGTGATGATTGTGAAAACACTAAAGGTCCCGAAAGACGCAGTGAAGAATTTAAGCTTCATGTCAAGGTAAAAATTTGTTTGTTTCATAAACAAAGAAAAAAATATTGAGACAATCAGTATATGTTGTGTTCATTTTAAAGGACAAAATGTTCTGATGCAAGGTTTAATGAACATTTTAAACAAAGGTCTAAATGCTGGGATGTAAGGTTCCAAGTGAGAATCTCAGATGAGACAACCTTTCCTGATATATCATTCTTGAAATTTCCACAATGGCGACAATTATGCACCTGTCATCTGTGTCTTTACACAGTTTGGAGTAGTACATATGTCAATTGGCTTTGACAAAGGGCAGCCATTTGGGATGGTAAGGCATGCCTAGGTTTGGTCCACTGGATACACTTTACTTACATTATAAAGATAAAAAGACAATGTTTCTAAAAAACTTTATTTTTTACCTGTGTACTGTTTCCTCCAATGGATGTTGTTCATCATTTCCTCCTTCAATTTCCTAACTAACTTTCACAGTTATGAACACAATCTATTCAAACAATCTTTATTTAATTTAATTTATTTTGTTTTTTAGCTCGCTGGGACAAATGTCCGGAGAGCTATTGTCATACCCCCGGCGTCGGCGTCGTCAGCAAAAACTTTAACCTTGCTTGTGGAATGGAGACCTTAAGAGATGGGATGTTGATATTTAGTATGTGGCTTCCTTGTAATGAGAGCTTTCTTGTGGTACCATATTTGTAGACTTATTGACCTTGACCTTGCCCTTAGGGCAATTTTTAAAAAACTTTAACCTTGCCTCTAGAAGGCAGGCTTTTAGTGGTAGGGTGTTTATATTTGGTATGTAACTTTCTTATGATGAGAGCTTTCTAGCGGTGCCATATTTGTAGACATTTTGACCTTGACCTTTCCCTAAGAGCAATTTTTGAAAAACTTTAACCTTGCCTCTAGAAGGTAGGCTTTTAGTGGTAGGGTGTTCATATCTGGTATGTAACTTTCTTATGATGAGAGCTTT
>MJUU01045082.1:62713-78252 GCA_002080025.1 Modiolus philippinarum
TATATAAACAATAATGTCAGGTCTACCGTGAGCTTGTTGTACGTTATATATGATCCATTCTGTTAAACCTGTACTGAGGATGGATGTAATGTTAAGGTAAGTTTGTATTGACTTGGGTAAGATTGTAGTACCCCATCATACCATGGTGTCTATATAAACAATAATGTCAGGTCTACAGTGACTTTGTTGTATGTTATATATGATCCATTCTGTTATACCTATACTGATGTTAAGGTAGGCTTATATTATCACAAATTGTGTATATTTGATGGGAGTAATAACAAAATAAACAAACAGAATTGTTAAGAGCCAAAAGTCCACAAGACAAAACGACAAATCAGGTGGAAACCACCGTAAAAATTGTTGACAGGAAATGTCCTGACTTGGTACAGGCATTTCAAAAGAAATGGTGGGTTAAAGATTTCAGTCATTAATAAATGCACACTTATACTTAAATAAATGTAATCCAAACATGTAAACATCTAAATGCAGGCCAGGGGAATCAAGTTTTCAATCCACGAAAGAAAAAAAGGACATAAAATAGAACTAAAGCATGGATCAGGTTCTTTGGAATGTGAGCATTTTTTGCTACACCTATGCTGCCAATCTTTACGTTCTCAGGACCAGTATTCAGAACAAAGGGGAGATAAATGATTCATTAAGAGAACATTGGTGGAGCATCAGTTCAGTCTGTTATTACAAGTAAAAGTTCAGGACTAGTTGCACATTAACGTTGCATTTTTTGGGAATTTATGTGATACACCTATTGATGTTTTCCCATGTACGTGAATCTCTCTGTTTCTGTTGAGTATTGCAAAGAAAATGGAAGGAAAAGTGTCTCTTGTACTTCACTTAGGATATAAATGAGAGGCAATTTCTTATTATGTTATGAATTTTTTGTTGTTTTTAGCTCACCTGGCTATGCCAGGGTGAGCTATTGCCATCACTTGGCATCCGTCATCCGTCTGTCCGTCTGTCCGTCTGTCCGTCGTTAGCTCACTTTCAAAAATTTTCTCCTCTGAAACCACTGGGTCAAATGGAACCAAACTTTAAATGAATCATCACTAGGGTATCTAGTCTCAAATTTGTTATTTTCCATGTCTTACGTCAAACAACATGGCTGGTGTTACTAAAAATAGAACATAGGGGTAAATTACAGTTTTTGGCAAATAACTCAAAAACCGTTACAGATATAAAAAATCTGACAAGAGTAATAATGATCAGCATGACAAGATCTACCCATGCTGAAATTTTGAAGAAAATCTGATGACCCATCTTAGAGTTATTGCCCTTTTTCCGTAAAATTTTCAAAATTTTGATGTTTTTTATTTTTTATTAAAAACTATAAGAGATAGAGGTAAAGTTTTAATTGCAAAATTTTCAGCATGTTGTGGATACCCACATGGAAATTTTGAAGAAAATCCAAGCAACCATATATGAGTTATGGCCCTTTATTGGTCAAATTTTTTTCATGATTTTATACTTTTTGTCCTATATTTCAAAAACGCTTTGAGATAGAGTCAAGTTTAAATTGCAAAAATGTTCAGCATGTCAAAGACTACATTTTATTGAACACAGTCAAGTTTTCCCACCTCTTCCAAGATGGCCGCCAGCGGGGAACTTAGTTTACCATTTGACCTAATGGGAAAATTCATACAAAGAACTTCTTCTTGAGAACCACCAAATGGATTTGAACCAAACTTGGCATGAATGATGCTGATGAGGTGCTGACCAAGTGTTGTTACTTTGGTGCCGATCCATCATCCAACATGGCCGCCAGCGGGTATCTTAATTTTATCATTGGACCTTATGGGAAAATGCATACAAAGAACTTCTACTTGAGAACCACTGAATGGATTTGAACCAAACTTGGCATGAATGATGCTTATGAGGTGCTGACCAAGTTATGGTACTTTGGTGCCAATCCATCATCCAACATGGCTGCCAGCGGGGATCTTAATTTTAACATTGGACCCTATGGGAAAATGCATGCAAAGAACTTCTACTTGAGAACCACTGAATGGATTTGAACCAAACTTGGCATGAATGATGCTCATGAGGTGCTGACCAAGTGGTATTACTTTGGTGCCAATCCTTCATCTTACATGACCGACAGTATTGGACCCTATGGGAAATGCATACAAAGATCTTCTAGAGAACTGCTGAATGGATTTAAATCAAACATGACATGAATGATTCCTGTCAGGTGCTGACCAAGTTTCACCAGCTGTGAACTTAATTTAACAAAAGATATTTTTGTTGAGAATTACTTAATAGATTTAATCCAAACTTTGCATAAATAATGCTTATGAGAAGCTGACCAGGTGTTGTTACTTCGGTGCTGATCCATCATCCAACATGGTCGCCAGCGATGAATTGGATCCTAAGGGGAAATGCATACAAAGATATCATGGAAAACCACTGAATGGATTCAATTTAAACATTGCTTAAATGAAACTTGTGAGATTTTGACCAAGCTTGTTACTTTGGTGCTGATCCGTCTTCCGTCTTGCCACCAGTAGCAAAACTTAGTTTAACATTGGACCCAGTAGGAAATGCATAAAAAGATCTTCTCCTCCGAAACAGCTTTAACAATTTCAGTAGAATTTTAATATGATAGTCCTTGGGCGACCCTCTTCAAAGTTTTATGTAAAATAGCTGCCAGCTGCTTCAACAATTATAATTAAATTTTATAAAAAGTTTCTGATTTTTATGTATATGCACCACCAAAGATGGACCATCAATTGGGAATTATAGAGCTGCATAGGACCCAGGTGAGCAATACAGGCTCTTGAGAGCCTCTTGTTTTTTAAAGAATTGATATAAGAATATTTTTTGTTTATTTGAAGAATGATGTATGTATTATTGGAGATGACTGTTATAAGGGAGGATTCTATAACCTTCTAAATCCACGTCTAGGATGTATACCAGGTACTAAAAAAGATGGATGGACAGTTATTACATGTAAGTTTGATACATATTGCAATTATTTTATTATTCCAATTTTATTCACTGCAGAGGAATTGCAATTGCCATTATTTTATTATTCCAATTTTATTCACTGCAGAGGAATTGCAATAATATAGGAAAATAGTGTAAAGACCCTTTCACAATATCTGTGTACCTAAGATTTTGAGTGGAAAATAAAAACTGTTCCCACAAAAATTATGTGGTAGGACAATAAATCAAGATGTCAGATATATTTTTAATGTTGCATTTACTCACTCAAAGGCATATGAGCGCATGTGTGAAATTCAGGGCTGCAGTTATGGTGAAAGGGTCTATTTGTATTTCTATCAAATATACAGACTGCTTAGGTTTAAGCATAATTATTTTTTGCCAATTGACAATGTAATTTTTCCCTGTAAAGTAATTAATGCATCTGTCTAAGCATTTTTACAAAATTTTATTCAATCCTTTTTATTTTAACCTATACAATCATGGATAAACATTTCTTATATTAAACCTTAAAAATTCAGAGGAGTACGATACCAAATCTTGAATAGTTTGTACCTTAAAACCTATTCATGCATTAGAAACCTATCAGTTTTTGATTATTTACTTCTTTTTCAATTTTCCAACCAAAAAAAAAATCACAAATTTCTGAAAACCTTTTTATTTTCAAATTGAGTGTTAACCACCCTTAATTTTTGGTTAAATTGTGGAAAAAGAAATAAGTAAATATACTTTTTTGATATTTTTCAGCTCTTGATATCACAGTGATATTTATGACATTCATCAGAATAGAGGGAACTCTTTTGATAACACCCTCAGTAAATATAACAGTGGTAGGTAGTCCATCGCTGACTGCTTTGCCATCAGGTGAAATGGCTATACAGTTGGACGGTAATTCTCACCTAGACCTCGGTGATCAGTCACAGACATGTATGGGTAGCCCACAGGATTATTGTAAGTTTGGAATGACCGTGGAGTTCAAACTCAAAGTGATTACTGTAGCAGAGAATACATATATTTTCACAACAGGAGGGGACCGATCTGATGGCTATGGTGTTGCTATGTATTACAGAGGTAAACAAATGTTCTTGACGGTCAGCACTCAGACAATGGAATGGACAGTATTTGCCGCCATCAAACTTAATGTTTTTATCGACATTCAATTTACCTGGAGTATTCAATCTGGTCTTAAGTTGTTTTTTGATGGCACTGTCGTAGCACAAACAACAACATTTATTTCACGGAATGTAACAGTATCGGCGTATACAACTGGTTACATTGGAGTTGGATACCAATTAAATATCAAAGCAAATATTGTCATAACTGGATGGAAAATTACTGACGCAACACGAGATACCATTGATAGTGTTGATACAGAAACGACCACAGAAATGACGACAGAAGCAACGACAACGGAAACAACAACTGAAGCAACAACAACGACAACAGAAGCCATAACAACTAGTACAGGTATATTTAATAGACTATTCATGATAATTAGGGAACTTGTTTTTATGTGCATTTTCCCAAAAATGATATTAAATACAATTAAACATAGGCTGAGACATTAATTTTTTATGAAAAACAAATGTTTTTTTTTCTACTGAATACCAAACAGAAAAATGTTCCGTCAATGTTGAAGTCATATGCAGTCATCAAAAAGGACAAAGTTTTTCCATAATTAGTGTATTTGCATTATTTGGGTAATTGTGTTTTACAAAAACATCTTTTATAGAAAAAGGAGAATTTTTTCCAATTGTTGAAACAAAGGTGTGATAAACAAATTACCTGCACTTTAAATATAGGACAAAACTAATATTTTTCTGACAAAATTAATATTTTTTAATGCAATTTTCTTTGCATTACAATTTTTTCACCTAGGAAATAAAAATCCTTGTTATTCCAATTCCAATGGACTAAATGTGTAAAAGGGCATAACCTTCAGTACAAAGATCGAAAAATAAACACCACAGCTCTCTAATGTTCATGTAAAATTAAACCTGCCAAGGTTCATTTACCTAATGCACTGCTTTAAGAATCTCTAAACTGATACAAACACTGGTCCTGAGTCTAGATTCTACTCAAAATGTTCTGTCCTTTTCTTTTTTGTTTTAATTTTAATTATTTTAATAGTTATTTCATTTTACTTTATGTTTTTCTGTAGAATTTTCTTTCTTTATGAGTATCTTATGTGATAGATTTTCATCTGATATGTAAACAGAATTTCTTACTAATTGCAATTTTTATGTCCCCAGATCGAGGATCGGGGGGGCATATTGTTTTTGTCCTGTCTGTCTGTTTGTCTGTTTGTTTGTCTGTGCGTCCGAAACTTTGGCTATAACTTTTGAACTATGTAAGATAGACTTTTTATTCTTGGCAAGTGTATAGGTCTAGTCAAGAGGAACATAAACATGCAAAAAAATTAGATCAGGTCAAAGGTCAAGGTCACTGAGGTTAAAAAGGGATGAAATTGGCTGTTTTCACATATTTGACTGTAGAATCCTTATTATGTATCCTATTGAGACAGGGTTTGTTTTATGTTATTGCTAATTAAATTGTGCAACTGGAGTATGGCGAGAGATTTGAGGTAGCATTTACCTTTTTTTTGAGAAACAAGAGGCCCTAAGTGGACAAATGGAAAAAATGAATTTTTAAAATTTTGTAAGATCTTGATGCAGTATTTTTCTCTAGGTTTCTTATAAGCATGTTTAAACAGATAAATTTAACAATTTAAACCATTTCAATAAACAAGGGCCCTAAGGGGCTTCATCTGTTTCAGAATAAAGGGGTTGAATTGGGTGTTTTTATGGTAATAAACAACTTTTGAACTATGTAAGATAGACTTTTAATACTTGGCAAGTGTATAGGTCTTGTCAAGAGGAACATAAATATGCAAAAATAAGGTCGAAGGTCAAGGTCACAGAGGTCAGAAGGGGGTAAAATTGTTTTTTTTTTATATATATATATTTTACTGTAGAATCTGGGGGCATATGTAGTGTTTCACAAACACATCTTGGTTTCTTATTTGTTCATGCAAAACACGGTGGTAATAGACCACAGCTAGCTGGAAATTTATCCAAACATTGCTTTTTCTACCTTTTGGAAACTCAAACAATTAGTACAACAAAACCAGGAACTGTTGCTATGGTCACAAATACATGAATGATAACCACTGTTGTAGAAACAAATATTACTGGATCTTCACAAGTCACAGAAACATCTTCAACAGGACTAACAGGCACTGGTACTACTGTCATTACCACGACAACAGACACCACTGCTACTGGTACAGCTATTACAATGAACACCACAACAAGTTCTGATGTTACGGTGACAACTGGGTCTGTGGAGTCTGTTACTAGTTTGTCTGTGCCCAGCACAGTAACCTCTACAGCAGGACCAACAGACAGTGCTGGCACTGGTACAACTACATCAAGGGAGATTACAACAAGTTCTGTTGTTTCCATGACTACTGGGTCTGTGGAGTCTACTACTAGTGGGTCTATACCCAGCACAGTAACATCTACAGCAGGACCAATAGACAGTGCTGGCACTGGTACAACTACATCAAGGGACACTATAACAAGTTCTGATGTTACCATGACAACTGGGTCTGTGGAGTCTACTACTGGCGGGTCTATATTCAGCACAGCAACCTCTACAGCAGGACAAACAGACAGTGCTGGCACTGGTACAACTACATCAAGGGAGACTATAACAAGTTCTGATGTTACCATGACAACTGGGTCTGTGGAGTCTACTACTAGTGGGTCTGTATTCAGCACAGTAACATCTACAGCAGAACCAACAAACAGTGCTGGAACTGGTTCAACTACATCAAGGAAGACTATAACAAGTTCTGATGTTGCCATGACAACTGGGTCTGTACCCAGCACAGTAACCTTTACAGCAGGACCAACAGACAGTGCTGGCACTGGTATAACTACATCAAGAGAGACTATATCAAGTTCTGATGTTACCATCACAACTGGGTTTGTGGAGTCTACTACTAGTGGGTCTGTTTCCAGCACAGGAACCTCTACAGCAGGACCAACAGACAGTGCTGGCACTAGTACAACTACACCAGGGAAGACTATAACAAGTTCTGATGTTACCATGACAAATGGGTATGTGGAGTCTACTACTAGTGGGTCTTTACCCAGCAGAGCAACCTCTACAGCAGGACCAACAGACAGTGCTGGCACTGGTACAACTACATCAAGGGAGACTATAACAAGTTCTGATGATACCATGACAACTGGGTCTGTGGAGTCTACTACTAGTGGGTCTGTACCCAGCACAGTAACATCTACAGTAGGACCCACAAACAGTGCTGGCACTGGTACAACTACATCAAGGGAGACTACAACAAGTTCTGTTGTTGCCATGACAACTGGGTCTGTGGAGTCTACTACTAGTGGATCTATACCCAGCACAATAACCTCTACAGCAGGACCAACAGACAGTGCTGGCACTGGTACAACTACATCAAGGGATGTTGTTACCATGACAACTGGGTCTGTGGAGTCTACTACTAGTGGGTCTTTACCCAGCACAGTAACCTCTACAGCAGGACCAACAGACAGTGCTGGCACTGGTACAACTACATCAGGGGAGACTATAACAAGTTCTGATGTTACCATGACAACTGGGATGGTGGAGTCTACTATTAGTGGCTCTTTACCAGACACAAAAACCTCTACATTAGGAGTAACAGGCAGTGCTGGCACTGGTACAACTACATCAAGGGAGACTGCAACAAGCTCTCTTGTTACCATAACAACTGGGTCTGTGGAGTCTACAAGTAGTGGGTCTGTACCAAGCACAGAAACCTCTACAGCAGGACCAACAGGCAGTGATGCAACTGGTACAACTACACTAAGGGAGACTACAACCAGTTCTGTTGCTGTGGAGTCTACTACTAGTGGGTCTGTACCAAGCACAGAAACCCCTACAGTAGGACCAACAAGAAGTGCTGCTACTGGTACAACTAAATCAATGGAAACTACAACAAGTTCTGATATGAAGTTGATTTCAGACACTGTTGAATCTACTACCAATGGGTCTACACTAACCATAAATACTACTAAGAGATATACAACAGGTTCTACCACTACTGGAACAGCAACTGAATATGCTGTTTCAATAACAACAGACCATACTTTATCTACTACAGATGGTGAGTTCCCACTCCCATATTAAGGAATCCAGTATTGCTTAAATGAAACCATTATGCCACTTTTATGTTTTTTTTGCAGACATAAATTTGCAGCATTCTTTATTTTAGCTTATCATGCAGCTGTCATACAAAACCAATTATTTATATGGATTGATAAAGCAACAAATTTGCCTTTGCTTTAGATATAATGCAGGCTCAGCTTTTTTCTTAAATTATTGTGCAGACTTTGTCTTGTGCTTTAGATGTAAGCTCAGCTATTACCTTCAATATTGATATGAAACTAGTCCCATGTGTGATCAAATATTATTTTTCTAAAGGTAATTTTATGTTAGCTATAATTCTAAAAGCAAAGTAGTAATCTCTTAAGGGTTATAAATTCAAAAATCAAGGGTCAATGTGGTAGAAACAAATCAGAGAAAAACCAGATTTGCCCAGCATTCAAAGTTCACATTAGATTATTTCAAGATTTGCATTATTTTAATGCATTCAAAATTACAAACATTTGAATAAAAAAAAACCATCCCATGCAGAAACTTAAGATAATCACAGGTCAGTGCCTCATATTTTAGACATCCATATATTTTTCTATGAGATTGGTAATTGGAGTCAAAAGGTTGTTGGGTGAAAGCTGCATGGCAAACAACTGAAATTGTTGTTTTGGCTGAATTTATGTGACTTGTTTTAGTGTAAAGAATGTCGAAAGTGATTATATGATTTCAATCATATATATGGCTGTGTTACTTATATTTTTTATACATGCAAAAAGGTGATTGCCTAATACTTTGCTAATTTTCAAAATATAACATTTTTGATCACAATCCAGATGTTAACTAGTTCCTTGCATTTTTTATCCACTAGCTAAATTTTCCATATGAAAGTTTATATTTGCTGTTTAAATATTTAGCTTGCCCTGGTCACCAAAAATGAAATATCCTTGTATTTCAATTTAATCTACTTCTGTACATGGAATGCTAAAGTACTTATTGTTTGAAAATATATAGTATTGCTAAAGTCATTTTTTTAATCAAAAGGAATAAAATAAATGTTTAAAAGTAACAAATTTGTTTTCATGTGTGGACAATGATAATTAAGTTTTGTTTGTAAAATCTGTCTTATCAATTAATTCTATCTAACATGTTATAACGATGTGTTGTTATGTATGTTTTTGTGTTCAATTTTCATAGAAATAACTTCATCATCATCAGAACCTGTAACAACATCAGTCACTGATACTTCAACAAAGGGTACAACATTGACAATGGTTACCAGTGCAACAAGTTCTGATGTTACCATGACAACAGATACTGCAGGAACAACAGGGAGTGCTACTACTGGTACTATCACAACAATGGAAACCATGACAAGTTTTGATGTTACCATGACAACTGGGTCTATGGAGTCCACTACTAGTGGGTCTGTGCCCAGCACTGAAACCTCTACAGCGGGACCAACAATCACTGCAGCTTCTGATTCTGCTACAACAATGGAGACCATAACAAGTTATGATGTTACCATGACAACTGGGTCTGTGGAGTCTACTACTAGTGGGTCTGTGCCCAGCACAGAAACCTCTACAGTAGGACCAACAGGCAGTGCTGCTACTGGTACATCTACATCAAGGGAGACTGCAACAAGTTTTGATGTTACCATGACAACTGGGTCTGTGGAGTCTACTACTAGTGGGTCTATACCCAGCACAGTAACCTCTACAGCAGGACCAACAGGTAGTACTACTGCTGGAACTCCTAAAACAATGGCGACCACAACAAGTACTAATGTTACCATGACAACTGGGTCTGTTCCCAGCACAGAAACCTCTACAGCAGGACCAACAGGCAGTGCTGGCACTGGTACCATGACAACTGGGTCTGTGGTGTCTACAACTAGTGGGTCTGTACTCAGCACAGAAACCTCTACACCAGGACCAACAAGCAGTGCTGCAACTGGTACTGCTACAAGTTCTGATGGTACCATGACAACTGGGTCTGTGGAGTCTACTACTAGTGGGTCTATACCCAGCACAGTAACATCTACAGTAGGACCAACAGGCAGTGCTACTACTGGTACAGCTACATCAGTGGGAACAACAACTCCTTCTGATGTTACTATGACAACAGGCAGTGCTTTATCTTCAACTGGTGGTGAGTTACCACACCCATATAAAGGACTCCAGTATTGCACAAACATGACTGTTATACAAATGGCAACACCACTATCCTATTACCCTTCACATCCCTTTTTGCTTCTTTCCTCTTTATACAAATAATTTATTTGCAGCATCCAGAACCTAGGTAATTAATTAGAAGTGTTTAAGAAACAAATTTTCAAGTTAATGATATTTATGCTTTTAGTTTTATAGAATTTTAATGTATAGTTAAACTTCCATGGCTCAAACTGCAATAACGCGAACACCATTGATGTCTCAAACCCTTTATCTGAACCCTTTATTCAAATTTAAACACAGAGACCATGATAGCTCAAATACCCCATCTAGCTTAAACAGTTTTCATCATTCCCATGTATGCTCGAGCCATAGAAGTTCAACTGTACAAGTAAATTTTCCTGTAGATGATTTAACATGAGTGATCAGATGTATTTGATGTTAAGTTCTTTGATCCTAGCTATAGTGTTGGGATGTGTATATGGGTAAGATTAATACTATTTATTCACTTAAATAAGATCTGTTTTTCTGTCACTGACTTTGTAAGTTAGAAAACAGAAAAAAAAACATTTACATATAATATCAAAAGGTGATAATAACTTAAGAATTGAATAGCATTATTTTGAAGTTTCATTTGGGTATGAAAGGGTTGACCGAAGCACATTTTTAATGAAGTGCATTAGCGCTTCATGTTGAAAATGTGTGCCCGGTCAACCCTTTCATAATCCCTATGAAACTTCAAAATAATGCATTCAATTCTTATAATTACATTTTAAAACCAAATCATAAAAAAGCAAATTTATTAAAAAGATAGTACATCATATAAAATGGGATTCTTTTTTTTACTAATTCATCCATCACGTGGTCATATGATCAAATGTGTTTCGTTTGAATTGCAACTTCACATTGATTTGCCACGTGAGCGATGTTCACCTATCAAATTGAGGGAATTCAAATGAATATTAATGAAATGTAATTATAGAATAATCAAGACCCAAAGTCCATGAGACAAAAAGACAAAGTAGGTGGAAAACACTGGGAAAATTGTCAACTGCAATGGTCCTGACTTGGTTCAGGCATATCAAAAGAAATGGTGGGTTAAACCGGTTTTATGGTGCACCAAACCTTCTCTTCCGTTGTGTTAGTGTCCGGTAGCAACTCAACAGCAATTGCTATTTAAAGATATTGTTATCAGTTTATATCTTGCTATTTTCTATTTATATGATCAATTTCAGTGAAAAAGAAAATAATGCTTAAATGTCACTTAGATGAGTTAAAAGTTTTTTTAGAAATAGAATGGATTGCACAATTATGATTTTCCTGAATGGAATCACATCTGTTCTGTGTCAGGTTGTTTGCGGGAAAACAGGCCATTTCATTTATGTTAAAAAAAATTTCCTCATAGGTGAACAAAACCTGATAGTGCTGTGATCACACCAAATGGTTCAATAAATTTACCTTTTCCTGTACACAATATTTTAGCATCATAATATGGGTCACTATCAAACTTTTGTACAATTACAAAAACGGTGCACTTGATTCATACTGCAAGTGATCATCACAATAAAACTGGAAAAACATTAAAAATGATGTAAAACTGCTATCAAGCAAAGCTTACTGTAAATTTAGGAAATCACTGTTTATGTATAATTGCCAAGTTCACTCAACCCAGTTTTCAATGAAGAGTGTAATTCTCAGCTTGTATTGCATCAAATTGCTAAAACTGCTTTTATCACTATTACTGGGGTCAAAGTGCAACATAAAGATTTCCTTCAAATTATTTATGTCAACGGCATTAAATATGTCTAGATGCAACTTGATTAGGTGTCTTATGTAAGTCAGTGTGCACTTCTTTGTCGTAAATTTGTTTTTGACTTAAATCAGGCACATTATCTGGTAGCATATATACTAGTACAAATTTAATGCCATTTACATAAGGGAAATTCTTGTGTTGAACTGAGGCCCAGAATTTGTTTTTCTTTATGATTTGTGTTCATTTATTCATCAAAACATTATTTTCATAAAATTAAGAATACTGTAAGAGAAAAAGAAATCAATCTACTTATGATATTGATGAATAACATCAACACAGAAAACTGATAGTAGAAATACTATTCATTCTGAAACAATTAAAAATTAAGTAAATTAGTGATAATTACAGCTCATTATACAGCAATTTTTGGATTTACACTGGATATTATTGCAAGACTAAGTTGTAAATTTGCCGTTTAAATGGTATATTTAGTTGCCAGATTTTGCTATTGAATTCCTGTGCAATTGCTTGCTTCATCATCACCCACAAAGAACTGTAATGTTTTATTTACATAAATAAATGATTGAGTTTTTTTTTCTTCTTATCATTGAATGGTGTTAGTCATACATGTACAGATTTGAATAATAACTTAAAATTTAGTTAAATGAAAATTGTAGAAATTAAATACAGTACTTCTGAAAGTCTACCTTTTCAATTTTATTTTTCTGTAATAACAAATTCTTATTTTCTTTCTTTACCAGTATAAGTTAAAAATAACAAGTTCTCGTTTTTAATTTAGCTTAGCATTTGAATGTTGCTAGCAACTAAAAAATGTTTGTGTTGTGATGTGTGTCTATGTGCTTCATTTTTCCTTCTTAGAAATAACAACTTCATCAGCTGTCCCCACAACAACAGAGACAACTTCTACAGAGGGTCAAACAATGACAGGAGCACCTGCTACCCGAACAGAGACAACTTCATCGGAGGGTCCAACAACAAGAGTCGAAGTCACACAGACAACCACAGATGTATCTGGAACATCCACCGAAATCACCACAACACAACCAAAATCTACTACCACTACAGTAGGGGCAATCCTTACAACAACAACTGTACCTGAAACGACAACAGGTCAGTTAACTACCGTAGGTGATACAGTCACTTCTATATCCACAACATCTCAAGCTATGACAACAGACACTAGCACTCTGGCTGTAACATCACAGCCTGCAACTAGCACTCAGGCTGTAACATCACAGCCTGCAACTAGCACTCAGGCTGTAACGCCAACACAGCCCGAAACTAGCACTGAGGCTGTTATGACAACACAGCCAGTAACTAGCACTGAGGCTGTTACGACAACACAGCCTGCAGCTAGCACTTCTGACAACACAGAAACTAGTACTGCCACTATTACAACAACAACACCAGAAACTAGCACTGCCGCTATTACAACAACAAAATCAGACATGACTACACTAACTTCGGCAAGTACGATGGCAGTAACGACTACCACACAAGCCAGGACAACAACAACAGACCAAAAAACAACCACCACTGGTATGTTCTGTACATCGTGTATCATTTCCCTCGTAGTATTTTTATCTTTATTCCAACACTATACCACCTTGAATCATATTTTGTTTTGTTTTTTTCGTTTTCTATGTTTATTTGCACACCTGCACTTAAATGTTGCTCTTGTCAATTGTATTTAATGTTGCTTCTTACAGCTACTGATTTTACTACTAATAATGCTTTATCATATATGTGTATTGCTTATATGGCTTAACATATATGTGTATTGCTTATATGGCCTAACATATATGTGTATTGCTTTTATTGCTTAACATGATTGTATGTAAAGTAATCAGCTAAATACAATAAAACATAAAGGTATGTAACAGAAATGAGTTCCCAAAGCAAAATTTCCCATTGCATTTCAAGTAAATCCAAATACCGAAATTACTGTGAATTCAGTCTCTGCATGTTCTTATTTTGACAACTTATATCTCTTCAGTGCAGATGAAATCAAAACATTTGGAAATCTATGAATTGAAATATGTGTAAAAGCTGACAGAGAACTAATTACCAATAGGATCTAAAAAGGAAAGCCAAAATTATCTGAGGACAGAGCTATGTAAGAAAGAGAAATTCCTTAGGCTTCGAAAAATTTTTCTTAGATTTATATATTGCAAGTTTCAAATAAAATCAGTTTTTGGGTCAGCACCGAAGTACTGGCTATACTGGGTTTGTAAATACCCTCCATGACTGACAGTCTACAAGCAGTGGCATAAACCCAGTGGTAATAAATAACAAAATACCGAAGTAAGTGTGAGTTTAGTTTGTGCATATACACATTTCGGCAACTTATGTCTCTTTAGTGCAGATCAAATCAAAACATTTGGAGATCTATGTATTGAAATATATGTAAAGGCTAATGGAGAACAAATTCTTATAATAGGATCTAAAAAGTAAAGCCAAAATCAGCTAGGGGCAGAGCTATGAAGGAGGGAGACACTCCTTAGGCTTTTACAAAATTTTCTTAAATTTAGATATTTTTAAAATAAAATCGGTTTTTGGGTCATCACAGAAGTACTGGCTACTGGGTTGGTGAATAACTTCTGGAACTAACAGTCCACCAGCAGTGGCATCAGCTATGTTAAAAAAATTCTCTAGATTGATTTCTAGCCCAATTTTCATATTTTTGTACCACTAAAAAGAAATTGACAAAAAGTTTCTCCCAGTAATTAAGAATTATTTTATGTTTAATAGTTTCAATTTTGTTACAATTTAAACATGTTTACAAAATTACACCGCCAATATTTGCTATATAGTATATAATTAATTTTGATCTTAAGAATTTCAATCTGTATTTAAATCATCACAATAATTAATAAAACAATGGGTTGCACAAAGCTCAGTTAAAACTAAATAGACTATAAAAAGTTAATAGTCTATTAAATAAGTAGGAAATGTTAAAGCTAAATAGACTATTAAACATTTAATAGTCTATTAACTTTTGTGCTACCCAGTCCTGAACATTAAACTATTTCTGTATTACTGAGAGAGGCTGCTGTTTAATGAAGCTCTGTTTGGCAGTATAAAAAATACCAAAATAGAACCAGAAATTAATTCTAGAGAATTTTTTAAAGAGTGACTGTGTTTACTTGAAATGCACAGGGGAATTTGCTTTGGCAACACCCTTTGTCACAGAGCTACATTTCAAGAAGTGAGTACATCAAATATTCTAAGAAAATACTGAAATCTACAATAGTGTATGATTTTTTAGCTCACCTGGCCAAGGGCCATGTGAGCTTTTGCCATCACTTGGCATCCGTCGTCTGTCCGTCCGTTAACTTTTATTCAAAGATCTTCTCCTCTGAAACTACGGGCCAATACTAACCAAACTTGGCCTGAATCATCACCAGGGTATGCTCTTTCAAGTTTGTGATTTTTGTGTCCGTAGACCAAACAACATGGCCGCTGTTACT
>MJUU01045083.1:27558-38559 GCA_002080025.1 Modiolus philippinarum
ATTCTGCTTTGTTTTGACAGTCAAACTTTGATGGTTCTATAAAATCTTTATTCTGCTTTGTTCTGACAGTCAAACTTTGATGGCTCTATAAAATCTTTATTCTGCTTTGTTTTAACAGTCAAACTTTGATGGTTCTATAAAACCTTTATTCTGCTTTGTTTTAACAGTCAAACTTTGATGGCTCTATAAAATCTTTATTCTGCTTTGTTTTGACAGTCAAACTTTGATGGCTCTAATACCAAAGGGATCGACTAATGAAAACATTTCAGGCTAGATAGGTGTTCAAGCTATCCAAGTTGAACAAAGGGAAAACAGAAAAGGGTTTGAGATTTCATGGTGTTCAAGCCATTGCAGTTTGAGCTAGTGAAGTTCTATTAGAGTAATTTATACCTCGTCCACACTACAGTCTTATAACGTATTTATCGCGCATTCATTGTAGATTGATCGTTCATATATAAAACCTATGTGGAATCATTCCGGAATAATCACGCAATTTTCATTGCGTGATGAAACCCAGTCAAGAGGTGGTTTGATCGTGCATTCATTCCGGAATTTATCCGGAATAGCTTAATCTGAACAGGTAATCTATGCACAGACCCTTAAAATACAGCAAAATGTAAACAATTACATGTGTAATCTGAACTCTCTTCCCAGATATTTCGCTTATGTTATTTTGTAGTGTGGACACATTTTATGTTATAATTGCGTGATTAGCCATCAGGTGATTTATCTGGATAACAAAAGCTGGAATATGCGTGAACATGGTATAAAAAGGCCAAATCCAAATCCTCTTAGGCCAAATCAAGCAATAAGAAAGACTTAGAATTAAAACTTCTAGTAATTTGTATCAGCTTGATGCATATCAGCAAGCTTCACCTTGCAGTAGCAATTGACAAGGAAGCAGATTACTTAATTTTCATGTAATGATTTTATATTATTGTTTTATGATGTAAAAGTAAAGATAGGAATGCTAATTTTATCAGTTAAGTTATTTTCAGAACAATAAAACAAGGCTCCAAGACTGCATATAATTGCAATCAACACTAAACAATAATTAAAGGTATTTTGTCTACCTTTCAGCTAAGGTACATACATTTCCAGTATTATTCCTACTGACTGACATTGTTTTATCCTGTAATACATATTATTTTCTCAAGGACAACTATAAAACATCAGTAATGGGTTCATTAGCCATAGGAAGACATTTATTTTCACCTCCAGTAACCTTCAGTTTATTTCCACAAGACCTCATACATTTTGTTAACAATTGTATGTTCAACAATCCAGCAAGTTGTAATAATGGTTACTTTCACCTGTAAGTTCTTGGATATATCCCCCCCCCATGTAGCTAATAGGGTAAAACCCTGATATGTACTGTTTCATATCAGAATTAAACCTCTCTAAAGTTACACATAACAAGAGGTCATGGTTTCTTAGTTATGCCCTTTTCGAAAACTTTTTTCTCTATATGTTAAGTAATTTGCTTATATTAAATAAAATATGATCAAACTTCTTTACAGTGATTACATGTATTACAAACTGATGTATGGGCTTAATTCAGAATTAGAGGTCCAAGTGGTTCTGCAGTTATGCCCCTTGAAATTCGTATATTTTGGGTTTTCGACATATAACTTGTAAATGAAATTACATGCGGTACAGTCTTTAAAAACTGTTTACCGTAAAGTCAATTTTTATGCCCCCGTGAATCGAAGATTCGGGGGCATATAGTTTTTGGTCTGTCTGTCTGTTTGTCTGTTTGTCTGTTTATCCACAAAAAACTTTAACATTGAGTATATCTTTTGAATGGTAAGTGATAGGGCTCTCATATTTTGCATGTGTATTCCTCGTGGCAAGACCTTTCAAACGATACCAAAATTTTGGACCTCGTGACCATGACCTTGACATTTGATGGACTTTTTGAAAAAAAATAATACACTTTAACATTGGGTATATCTTTTGAATGGTAAGTGATATGGCTTTCATATTTTGCATGTGCATTCCTTGTGGCAAGACCTTTTAATTGGAACCAGAATAGTTGACCTTGTGACCTTGACCTTGGCCTGTGAACAACTGCATAAAAACTTTAACATTGAGCATATCTTTTGAATGGTACGTGATAGGGCATTCATAGTTTGCATGTGTATTCCTTGTGGAGAGACCTTTCAGTTGGTACCAGAATATTTGACCTCGAGACCTTGACCTTGGCATATGACTGTCCGGTAAAATTTCACCAGAAAAATGTTTTATTTTATATGTATAGAAATTAAACTCATTTATGATGAAATGTTTCTTGATATCTATGGAATTTTTTTGTAGAAAAGATTTTTTAAATCATTCAGCATATTTTCTTCATTTATTCACTTTCGTTTTACAGGTATTTATATATGTATTATATATATCAATGATGAGGGATGTTACTAAAAATATCTATTATTTCATTTCTTCTCTTCTGTGTATCCCTCCACTTTTGTTGAACCGGTACTGATGATGCCTGATGTAATCAAAGTACTGATAACACTGATAGACAGAACACAATGAGTTTACTATAAATGTTCCAAAAAGAGGGGGGGAGGGTGAAATTGTTTTCTTAATTATGCTTGGATAATAATTGGAGGGTTTATTAGGGTGACTTCTGTGTTTGCATCCAATTGCAATCATCATTTGATGTGATTAAACTTTTCAGTTGATACCAGAATTTATTTCTACAAATTATTTTGTCAGAAGGACATACATTGTTCAAAGTTGCTAAATGTTTCTCGGTGGCATAAGTGTTTCACAAAACACATCTTGTTTTGTTCAGAGGAGAGATTTTTCTGTTATGCACTTGGAATATTTTGTGAAATTATGGGGGGATGGATGATCATGTATTGCACCATTATGGAACTATTTTTATCCAGACAATGCAAGATTAATCACTTAATCTTGGAGACATTCAAGTCACCTGTTTGACTTCTGTTTTGTTAAAGTGCATGATATGACAATATTATTTAATGGCGATTTTAGTACATGCATGATCATCAAGGAGTATTCTAATAATGATAGCATATGTTATTCCTGTCAAATGGTCAGTGTTCTTTATTATTGTTTATGTATGTATTTTTATTTCCGGTATAATTTAAGACCTAGTTTCTTTGGGTTTATGGTATTATGGTACAGTAACACTACAGTTGACTTCCATGGGTTCCTCTTTTTTTGGGGGGGCTAAAGATGTACAGAAACCTTCATATTGGTCAGTCCACCGAAAGAATCATTTAATACTAATTAAAGAAAATCTCCATCTAAGTTCGTCATTCCAGTCAGTCCTTACCGCCAATAACTGCTAGGTCTGGTATATGGTATGCAATGACTCGCAATAAAAAAAATAAAAAAAATCGGATATTCATCATAAGATTTTCCAGAATAAATAGTGTAGGGCTGAATGAAAAACTTAATTTTGTGGGTCCCATGACAGACAGGCCAAAAAATGTATTGACGAACTCTGGTTCTGAAAAAAAATATATGATTCAATTTTGATATACAAATATTATTGTTTACAATATCATGTGTGTTACTGTAAATATAGATTAGATCAATGTATTGTTTACTGCTTTTCCTATGATTTGTTATAAAGGAATTTTATGCATTATTTTTTGTAAACAAATAAACAAATTTTCATTGGTTAGAGGTAAGTTACAGTCTGAGTACACACATATTGTTAAAAGGGGTCAATCGTTTAATGATTTAATTATACCCCTGCAAACAAAGTTTGGGGGGATATATAGGAATCACCCTGTCTGTCCGTCTGTCCACACTTCTCGTAAGCGCAACTCCTCTTAAACCACTTGAAGGATTTTGATGAAACTTTACACAAAGGAAGTACACTATATGGAGATGTGCATGAAGGAATATAATTATTGTCTGAAACCAGGAAGGGGAGATAATTTGACTTTGACTTTTCGTTGATTCCCTATTTATGGGTTACCTTGTAAGCGCAACTCCTCATACACCACCTGAAGGATTTTGATGACACTTTACACAAAGTAAGAACACTATTAGGAGATGTGCATGAAGGAATATAATCATTGTCCAAAACCAGGAAGGGGAGATAATTGGACTTTGACTTTTCGTTGATTCCCCATGTATGGGTTATCTCGTAAGCGCAACTCCTCTTAAACCACTTGAAGGAATTTAATAAAACTTTACACAAAGTGAGAACACTATATGGAGATGTGCATGAAGGAATATAATTATTGTCCAAAACCAGGAAGGGGAGATAATTGGACTTTGACTTTTTGTTGATTCCCTATGTGTGAGTTACCTCGTATGCACAACTCCTCTTAATCCACTTACAGGATTTTGATGACACTTTAGACAAAGGAATAACACTATATGTAGATGTGTAAAAATATAAAATAGGCTGAAAAAAGGTGAATTTTATATTTGTCTGATTTAGACTGAGTGTTTTCATTGGAACCCTTGTGAAAAGTTCTTTCTTGAAGATTATATCATTGTGTCCATACTTCATGTACTTGTATTGTGTCCACACTTGTACTGTGTCCACACCTGTATTGTGTGCACACCAACTTAATTTTGCACTTACCATATCGATTCAGGGTTCAATGAGCGGGGGGTATATTTGGCTGCCATTTGGCGACAGCTCTTGTTTATATTTGTGACTGTAAGAAAAAAAGTGTTTCCCTCTTTTTTTTCTCAGGATGGGTAACTCTTGAGATTAAGGGGTAAAAAAAAGCAAATTTTGATGTTTTCATATGTCTTTAATTTCATTTAGGCTACTTCACTGTATAAACAATTTTTTATATTCTCATCCCCTCTGGCCCCTATTTCTTCAAGGGAATTTTTTGTATCCTAGTTTTTGCCTTATTTGTTTCAATATCCTAGAGATTTTACCAAATAAGGCAAAAAATAAAAAATGAAAAATGTTCCCGCCCAAAATATTTTTATTGTGGCTTCAAAGTTATCTTTTTAGAGGAAACCCGGGAATATGCAAAAAAAATTTGCAACAGGTAGCCACATATTCAATCTTAATTTATACTTGGAAAAACAGTATTGTTGTAATTAATTTTCAGTTAAATACATATCCAAATTATATTTTTAACATCTCAGTTTTAATTGATAAGCTTGATTATCGGTAAAATTCAAGCTGTGGTTCAATTTTGAAAGCAATATAAAATAAAATAAATTACTATTCATTTCAACTCATAGTCTTTTTGCAAAAATAAGAAGCCACTTAAAAATTAATAATAATTATTTTGGAAATTGCAGACATAAAACTTATGTTTATAGCATTTAGAAAAATATATATTCTTTTAGCAAAAAAAATTATTAATTTTTCACACATTTATATTTTTAAATGTAAATAATAATCATGTTGTTTTTGACCATGATAATTATATGTAATGTTTTCCTCATGACAGGAGTGATAATGAGTACCACATGTTGGGGATGTTACTGATGATGAGCTTTCATCTTATCTTACCTAACTTCCCTCCTCTGAGGAATGAACTCTTCCACTTGCAGGATGTTTATTTTTGATGGTTCATTACCAGACCAATGCTATCAGCTGATAGGGGGCTGGTAATCCTTTAGAAACAACCCCAGGAGCCCTTTTACACCCTGGGGACATCAGGAGTTTCAATCATTTTGTATATTTCACTGAAATCAACATGACACTCTTTGAACGTGACATCTTTTATTTACACTGATAGGATGGCAACAGGAAATTTTACAATTTTATAAACATTTGTGTTTTTTTATCCTGGATATGGCTTGCTTAGTTCAAAATACTAATTCTGTTGGTAAGTTAAATTCCTTTTTAAGTAAAAAAAAAAAAACAGTCTCTTATGAATTGTGTATTGGATAATAAATATATACTCATATTAAACAAAAATAACTAATTATTAAAGACATTTTATAGTTACTTAAAAAAATATCAAAGTATTTGTAAAGATTTGAAAGTCTTCTTAATGCCATGTAAATTTAAATAAATATGGTGATGTCCCCTTACAATACTTTCAATTCAGTTGACATAATTCTAAAACAAATGGTGAAATATTTTCCTTAAATTATGTCATTGTCAAGATAAAGAAAAATGTACTTTTCATAGTTTCAGTACTCCTTTGTGTTTCAGAGGGAACAACTTGTAATTCTTCAATAGATTTGAATCATTTTTAGATATGAGCCCCTAATTTGAAACTTTTCATATTGAAGTCTCAGTGGTGAATGTTCCTTTCTTTTCATATCTATTGGGTTTTTTGTTTTCAAAGCCATCTTTTTATTTGCTGTAATGTAAAATATTTGAGTGTGATGTTTAAATTAGAGATTAATCTGTACAGAAAATTATGTTACTAATAAATATTTATGATATTTAACTTGAAATATTAAGTGTAAGGAGAGATAAATAATAATAATAATTCTAAAATATGAAATGAGATATGATCAGGGAATTTTTCAGCAAAATGATAATTTTTCATTAAATATAATCTTTATTAATGTAGATTTGTAGCATATTTTGGCCATGCACTGAATTAAGCAATAACAAACATATATTTGAGCAAAATTATAGCTGTGATGAGTCACCTAGACAATACAGTCCCAATTGAAAAGGGTGTTTTTTGTTCTGAGTACATGTAGATATGATAAAAAAATGAAGGGGTTGGAAAGGGGGGGGGCAGATCCTGGAATCCTGAGAAAATAACTTTAAAATCCTGAATTCTAAAGAAATTTTTTTCCAAATATTCCAGAAAAATGACAGTGCAAATTCCATATCCAATTAATCCTTATAAAATTGTGGGATCCCTGTGTCCTGAAACCTCATATTTGATACAAATGATTCAGAGAGAAAAACGTAAAGATAGATGGATTTATCATTTGGAATCTTAAGAGTTTTACTCAGCAATATGTCATCATGTGATAAAGGGGGGTTGATAATTGTTAAATTGATTAAATGATAGGTAATGAAAGCTCTGGATATAAACTTTCTCCTCTATCAGCTCAAACCCTCCATTAACCATAGATAAACTAAATCTTAACTATAAATCTGCCTTTCCCAATACAAAAGTGATGGGATTTTATTGTTTATTTATGTTTATTTTATCCAAAGATGTACCCACCATTAGTTTATAGCCGTAGGCCTTCCTGTTCTTATATTGAGTATATTGGAGAAATTCATTTACTGAATCAAACTTAACAAAGCATATAATTAAATAAGTGGGATCACTATGATAAATTACCTTATCAAATCAAAAGATGAAAGATTTTTGGAAGAAAAACAGAAAATTGACCAAATTCCAGATATCTTATAATTATTATATTATCCTTCAATATTGTGTAGATATTATTGCATGATCTGTGTTTATATAATGAAAAAATGTGTTTAATGATAAGAAAAACTTCTGCCTGCCATAAGATTCCAAACACGAGAGGTCCATTAGTGCAGTTTACTGATAAACCATAAACACAAACTGTTATACAGAGTTTTATGTTTGACCACAACTTCTTCCCTATGTTTGGAAACCCACAAAACAAAATCACCTTCCTGTGGAAGTAAATGGTCTTTTAATCATATTTTTTTTTGTCTTTGCAATGTTCAAAATTATCATGATTATAGTACAGGTAAACTCTTAGTTTCCCATAATGCCTTTTGAAACCTGCTTAATAAACTAAATGTGAAAATTCTGAACATGTAAACTGGAAGTCTTGAACTTCCAAGGGACCAATGAAAACAGTTTGATTTAGCTATAGAGGTCAAACTATGTTTGAACTTGAAAAGAGGGACTGCAAAAAGGGTTCGAGATTGAGACATCGATTGTAAAGCAAATAAAGCTGTCCAAGTTCTATTATATACAAATGCATGTATAATTTCAGGCTTGAAATTTCTTCATTTTTTTTGCAAAAGGAATGGCACATAACACAGTTGAAATATTAAATGCCAAAGTTTTATCATAGTTTGATAAAACTGTAAAAAGAAGATTTTTTACCAACAAGATTAGATAGAGAAATATGCTATAAATACTAAATTTTACATCTTTTACACACCAAAAGTTTTTGAACATGACACTGAAAAAAGATAGTAAGATGTTCAAATTGATATGAAACAGATCTGTATTAATTTTTGTGTATTGGTCCTGCTGTAAATTTTATGTGTATTTTAAGATTTTAATAGATATATCAATAGATATATCAAGATGTATTCATCTCATAGGTGTCATAATTTGAAACAATTTGAATTCATTGGGGGGGTTTTAGTGTAAGCAAACAGCCTTCCTGAAAGACTGGTGCAATAATGGTCAAAAGCCTACAAAATATGTAATTTGGGTCTTGGAGACCTTTTGTTAATTTCAATAAATTTCCAAGACTTGACTTTTCTTGCAGGACTTGGAACTGCATATGGTGTTCAAAAAATGAAGAAAAAGCTTACAATAAGATCTGCAAATATTACCGTATTCCTTATATTAAGCATCCAGGGCACTTAGACAATTTGAAAAGGGGGTGCCTATTAGGTAGGACAAAAACCGGGCTCCAAAATGAAGCTCTTGTAATAAAATTCTTCGATCTTTCATAAGAACACGATGTAAAATGTAAAAAGGCTTCAACTATTGGAATCTTTGACAAAAAGAAGTAACAAATAAGGCAGATCAGTTATTTTTACTGAAATGAAATGAAAAACATGATTACTCGATTGTTTACAACCAGAAATTTGGATGCTTACGCATGCGCAATTGACCAAAAACAAATCAGAGACGAAAAACGTACAAAATAATTACGGAAATTAGGTTTCTAGTTTGAATTTTGAGGGGGTGCCTAAGGATTTCAAATGAAATTAAGGGTAGTGGGCATTTATAGCTGTAGGGGCACTAAAAATACTAGGAATATGTAAATTATATTATATGACTTATATATATGGCTAAAATTATATGCAGTGATGTAAAACAATGGGTGACAAAATATGAAGTAATGTGCAGTCAGTGACCCAAACATGGATGACGTATATGAGATTATGTGCAGTGACGCAAAACAATGGGTGACATCATACTGGTAATTCATTTCAATTATCACACATTACCTATTGTGTTAAATTGTAAAGAGAAAACAAAGATGTGCAATTCAATCCAATGTATGGTCGCAAAAAGTCAGCGTGACTGCTATCGTAGAATTATCATATCCATTTAGAACCTATTTATCCTTTAATTTATGGAATTATATGGTGATAATGATGATTTCTCTAAATCTGACGTTGGTCATGTTACTGTTGGCCAGTTGGTGATCAAAACAATAACCTACCTGTGAAGATTGGTAATATCACAATTCCATTGGATATTGAAAAGGTCACACACTTAAAATGCATTTGTTCCTGTCATGTTGCAGTACTTCACAGTATTGAAGTAAGTCAAGTCCTAAAAGGGACAATACCTCAAAAACATAAAATATCATAAGCTTCAGAATTAAATACTTGATTATCATAGTTATGCAGTCCTCAGGCAAACATAAAAGTTCTCTCTGAAGCTGAAACAGCAAACAACAGAGATATTCAGAAAATCTGACCTGCTTTTGCCAGAAATTAAATGAAAAAGTGAATAACACTAAGATTGAATTATTCATCTAATTTCCTGATAAAATCATGATTGTAATATTGTAATGATATTTCTNTTGGGGGGGGGGGGGGGGGGGGGGTTTGCAAGATGGTGACAACTACATTTTAGGAACAATTCGAGTATAACTCCATCGATGCATCCACGGACAACAATATATGCAGGGCATCCTTAGAAAATGCACCATAATATATGCAAAAAATTTTCAAGAAAAGCAGTTCAGATTTTGTGTGTGTGGCAATAAAACATGAAATTGAAAATAAATATTATATTATTTTAGTTTTAAAAAATGTAAAAATTTTGTGAAAACCTTCAGAAAGCTCTGTTTGATATGATGAAAATAAATGTAAACAAATGATAGTAAACATTAGAGTAGTGGCCAGACATTTTTATCTACTACAGAACAGCTGTTGTGGTATCATTTAGGAGTAGTCTTCAGTTTTAACATCTGATAAAAAAATCATTTTTTAAGATCATTTTGTAGCATCCTGTATTGAGGAGTTTGTGGTCAGAATTTTCTAAGATTTTGTAATTACTTAGGTTAATGCTTGTTTGATTGAACCAGCTGTTTTGGAGGGGGAGCATTGTCTCCTTGTTTCTGCTCATGATTCATGTGTTTATGAATCAGACTCAAAATGATAGTCATTTTTACGTCTGAAACCTTATTTTAAGGGCATACGATACAGTATAGATCCCATATTGATTTTTTCACTGAAATTCCATATAATGTAAATTTCGATATGAGGATTCCAAATATGAAAAGAAAAACATACCTTCATGACTTACTTTTTGAGATATTTAACGTTGAAAATTGCTAATTTTAGGGTAAAACCAAATAATTTGCGATTTTCAAGGAAATTTTTAAATGTTTGTAATTTTCTTAGTACTTGGGCTATTTCAGTTCTGTTTTTTGATCTGTATTGCTTGTTTTATTGCCTTTAAATGGAATTATGATAAAACATATTAACAAAATCCGATATATCCCTTATTTGGTGTTTTTGTATATGTAATGCTAGATTATAGCTATATTCATGGATCAGAATCGAGTTATAAAAAAAAATTGACTATTGATTTTTCCTTCATAATTTGGCAATTAGTTCTCTCGGCGACCTTCTTCTGAAAGCCAAGGAGAAAATAGGGGGTCCATGTGCTAGTTTTTAAGATATTTCAGAAAAACTGTAAAAAATATGCCACAAAATAATATTTTGGTGGTGAATGACGTCGCGTTGTATTTCTCTCGGTATAACGTCCGTCATTTTTACCCGCCGATTTTTCTTCGTTGTGCAAGTTAGTGTCGCAAATATTTGTTTATTATTGGTTGTCGCACGTTACATGTCAATTTCAGTAATGGTCTCACATGGTGCAGGACAATAAATGTATAAAGTGTGGTCTATATTCGTGTGAGCAATACATA